>MU832156.1:0-84474 GCA_029204225.1 Diphasiastrum complanatum | reverse complement strand
TTTTGTTTCCAAAATTCCATCTGGAAAGCTTCAATGTGTTTTCTAAATTCCATCTGTAAAGCTTAATGTATTTTCAGGATTTAACAATGTTTTTTTAAGGCTATTGTTGTTTCTTGGTCTTTGAGGCCATTTACTTTACTTTTTGATGATGTACTAAGTCTTGAGACATGATATGTATATAGTTGTACACGTTGTCCATAAACTACTAGTATCTAGTTAGTTGTTGCAAAATATATAATAAAAGACTTTTACGCTTGGGATAATGTCTTGTATTTCATGTTGTAGAGCAAATTAAGAGAAATAGATCAATGTTATGGCAAGGATTTAAGCAAGCCAATCACTTTGGATCACTCCATTGAATACTTACTAGCTAGGTTGCAAAAGAATGGTGTTAGTCATCTCACTTGCCAAGGCCTAAAAAATGGGCAGCACGAGCTTGTGGTTGCTTGCACATGCAAAACATGATATCATGTGATGGTTATGTGCCACATTACATGTGACATTGTGCGATTTTGTTGGAGGGTTTGCGGACCCCAAGGCAACCCTAACCCCAGTTAATAAGTGAGTGTGTAAGTCCAACCCGATGATCACATAGTTATTTGATTAGTTACAAGTTAATAAAAGGACTTTAGGCCTTTTTGCGGGACTTTTAATGTCGCAGGCCTAAATGTCAAGTTAGTGAATAAAGTTGGGACTCCCACCAAAATTGGTTCAAAAAATTAAAATTCAAATTGGTTCCCTCCAATCTGAAATGGGTTTCCACTCTTTTTTAAATTTGAGGAGAGAGAGAAAGAGTAAGCTATTATTATTTTGGATCTTAGGGTTAATGGATGTAGTGTTAATGTTTAGTGTTAATGGATGTTAGAGTTAGATGTGGATATGCTGAATTCTAAGATATGATATCACTCTCACGGGATCGAACCTACGCGTGACAACTAACTTCATCTCCTTGATGCTTGAGTGCTTGGATCTTGGGTTGAGGTTAGGATAGGAAATAAACCCATTACAATTTTTGGCGCCATTGCCGGGGAGCTACACCAATTTTTCAGTTTACAACATGTTTGGTTGATGGTTAGCTTGCATTAGGCATCTTGTCTTGGCATCAATAGTGTTAAAATTGCATTTTAGAGATAAATTTGGAGTGATTTTGCTTGATTTGAGTGGATCTTCTTGTTTGAAATCTAATCTGATTGTTGAGCAAGGGAAGCTATTCAGATCACCATTCTTAAGATCCATCTGGATCTGAGAAATCAGAAAAAACAACAAAAATCGGTCAAAACTGTCAGATTTTGGTGAAAAGGAAACAAAATTGTCATCAGAGCTAATAACTTTTTATCCTCTTTCAGGAAACGTTCGCCGAGTTGCAAGCACCTTCAGTTTTGCTCACAAAACCTTTAGTTTAAAGGGTGAACATTCCTTCCCATCAGATTTGCAAAAACATAAAAAAAAAAATCAAAAAACACCAAAAAACACTCAAAACCTTAAAAAATACAAAAAAAGAACCTTCATCTGATTCACTGTGCATAGGTGTGATTCAGATCTATCTACTGCCAGGTCGGCGAACGTTAATTCTAAACATAGAAGATCAAAGTAACTGTTCATCTAGTGGCTAGTGATTTTTTGAAGAGTTTAACACCTTTTTACAAATTATCAGTTCATATTGACCTATTTTTGTCAAAAAAAAGACTCTTTTTTAAAAAAAAATAACAGTATTACATTTGTAACCTTCGTCGAAACCTACCAAGATCTTGAAAAATCCCTATTTTTTACCCTCGTCAAGCTGCAAAAACCGTACTGCTTGTTTATCAGAACCTTTGCCAATTCTACCCTAGCTTTATCTTAGTCACATTTACTCTCTATGAGTTCGGCGAAGGTTAATTTTACCAAATTTGTCTAAAAATAGTCAGATCAGAGATTTTTATCCAAAATAGTATTGAAGACCCTTTGTTGAGAAATCCGAAGGCTTGTACTATTTATAGGTTATGATTTTCCAGATCTAGCCTTTGTCAAAATTTTGAGCAATTATGTTACAGTTTGATTCTGATTCTGAGAAAGAAGTGTCATAGCTTGATCAAGATCTTTTTTTCAAAAATCAGAAATCTGATTATTTTTCAAGTGATAGAGATTTTATAGATCTGATCAGAGATAGGATTTTGTTTGAAAAATCTAGATCCAATCTCATTATCTGATTGTCGTAATTTGGAATTATGGCTAATGGAGGACCATTGAACCCACCACCAATTGTTGTTAGGAGGTCTTCTCGTTTAGAAATACCAAAGTACAATGGGTTATCTGATCCCATCAAATTTCTTCAAATCTTTTTTGAATCATGTAGGGTTTATGACGAAGTCTTTTCGCAAGATATACTTCAGTTATACCCTATGGCCTTAACTGGAGCTGTTCAAGATTGGTTTTATAACCAAGAGGAAGCAGAACATACAAATTGGAAAGTGGTTAAGGCCGCTCTAATTACAAGATTTAAGCCTAGAAAATTTATGGAAGATCTCTTATGGCGGGTGGCTAGGCAGTGGGATGGGATCCCGCACGTGGCTCGCAGACGCGCACGACGCGCCGCATCGTCTATTAGACCGCTCTTTGGTGCCGTCAAGACTTTGAGTTGGTATCGGAGCAAGTGTTTTGGTCCTGAACGAGCAAGTGGGGGTTTCCTTCGCCCTGTGCTCGCTTTATGGGGGTGTTGGAGGATGCAAGCTACGCACAAAGCGGCTACATCCGAAAGGCACCAAAAAGAGTGCATTCATCCCATAAGCAAATGGAGACTATAACATAACCCACATATAAGCTCACTGTAGACAATGTACCCTTGTCCCCTGGTATCAACCCTTTTGGGGTCAAAGGGGAATGATGGCGGGTGGCTAGGCGGTGGGGATGGGATCTCGCACGCGGCCCGTAGGCGCCGTCCCCCAGGACTCCCAACCGAGATAGAGCTTCCTAGAACACCAAAGGGAGGATTGCAGTAGACGAAACCATCCCAACCAAACCTAGACCCAATATCGGTCGAGCCCCCTAGCAATCCAGGAGATAGGCAATCCACAAGAAGAGCGCTTCATAGACATAACGGCCACAGACTCTTCCATAATCCTCATAGACACTGGTGAGGGTATATATAGAGATATAGCCAACCCCACCTGCCCATGCACTAAATCCACATGGAAGCACTCTAACTGATCATGCCAATCCCCCATGCATGTCCACTGCATGTAGGTACCCCTAATCCATAATAGTCAAGACCCATGCATAAGCATAATGCATGTACATGCTATCCCATACTAGGATGAAACACACATGCCTATACCGCATGTGGGTGTGACCCCATGGTCCTACTCGACTACTATCCAGATTAGGCCTGGCCCCTACAACCAAGATAGCCCCTAATGGTACAAACCCCCATTAGGGTCGTAACATGCTTCCCCCTTATTTTAGTTCTGTCCTCAGAACTCAAAGTCCGAGAAATTTTTCTTTAGATTACCTTCTAGTTCCTATGAAACCTCATCCTCAGAATATCCTTTCCATTGAACCGGATGCTCAATAACTTCTTGATTACGCAATCGCTTGGATCTTGTATCAAGCATCTTTTCAGGTTCTGAAGACATCCTTTCAGATAAGTCTTCAAATGAATCTAGACTTTACCAGAACCAAGGCAATCCCTCACATGTAAACTCATCTCTAGATGACTAACATGGAACATGGAATGAAACTTTATTCCCTCTAGTAATTCTAACTGGTAAACTAAAGATCCAATTCAAGATTTTATATGGTCCACAATAACGAGCAGACAACTTGTAATGTTTTCCCATGCATTACCTTAGAACCCTTCATAATTCTAAAATATACCCAATCCCCAACTTGAAACTCTCGAGGCGATCTTTTCAAATTAGCAAAATGTCTTACACGATCCTGGGCACTTAGAACTTTTTTACGTGCTAATTGTAACATTTCTTGCATTTCACACAAGAAATCTGCTACTTTCTGAACTTTAACCGACTCAGTTTCAACCGTTATCAGAGATCTAGGATGGAATCCATACATTAGCATAAACGGACTATACCCAGTAATGCTTACTATTGTTACAAACAAAGTCAATCCATGGAAGATACCTTATCCAACGAGATTGCCATCAGGAGACTGATGCACAAAACATCCAACCTTATCACTCACGTTATCGTCTCTTGAAAGTCAAATATAGACTGAAACCTGAACTATGATTCGTCAATCATTATTCACCGAATTCTTATTCTATATTTGAAAATGTAGACATGAGAGTTGCTCCACAAAAAATCCTTTCCACTTGGAAAGTTCTCGATTTATGTGAATCTACTCTCCTTACAATGTCAATAAGGAACTGTCGACATGACTCAACATGTCATTTCAATGTCAAGATTCCATCTAGAACACATCTAGATCCCAATACTCTTAAGTTTTGATCTAGAATAACGTAAGATTAATTAACCTTATTATCCAACTCCGACTAAGTTTCCATGATAATTTATTTTTCAACAAAAAATAATTAGAACCAAAAGTTCCAAGATATCTTATGTAAATCACCCATTACTTGAGTCACAAAAGAACTCATAATGGCTGTGACTTACAATCGATACAACTTATCTACAATATCAACAGATAATGATATCTTGTAGAATCGTCCAACAGCTCAGATGCTTACACTATAGTCTCTACCGAAATAAACATAACCAATTAAATAAACCAGTCAATGTCTATGACCCAAATTGCACCATTCTTGTTTATTCGTACACGGTAAACCGACTACAAAATCCATCAAGATACTATCCCACCACTTAGTAGGATTATCTAATGGATGCAACAGCCCACTAGCCTTCACGCATTTTACATTACTCCACTGGCACTGTTATCAATTCAACACATAAGATTCTACGAAAGGCATTAACTATGGCCAAAAGAAAATCCTCCGTACCAAATCTATGCACCAAGAGAGAAATTGTCAAAAGACACTTCTCAACAATATGCCTATGTTTTTTGACTAGTTTATGCATGCAAATAAACTCAGTCCACTGATCTCATAGTGAATCCACAAGATTAAGAATTTTCGCAAAAACACATGATCCCACTATGAATCATTACATAGCATATCTCCACAGATCATATCCAATCTGTATATTAGATGCCTAACTGAGAATCGTGTAACCCAGTTAACATGAGAGAGTATATCTCTCCAAGAGTGCTCTTTTTTCCATCGAATAGGAACCCAAAATCTTGATCAGAGATTTTTTTTCTAAATCCATATATCATTTGCTAAAAATTTCTTTCTTTGCATCAACTCCTAGTTCTCACTAACTCAAGTTGATCAAACCAACAAGAAACTAAACAACCCTTTCTTGTAATAGGATCACCCAATACCAACCTGTCTGGTTCGTAATTAGTGACTTCCTATTCACACAAGACCACACAAGAATTGCTTCTAAAAAATTTCCCATACATCTTCTAACTAGATTTCTATCCTTAGAAGATCCCAACAACATCCATAATATCCTATCAATTCTGATTCAAGCTCAAGTTCTACATCTATACACATTATGGATTCAATCTAGAATCAATACTATAGGTGTTTCACCCAGGCAACTTTCTACTAACTATTTCTCCCCCTTTTAACAGGAAACTCCACAAGTTTCCAATAAAAGTTATATCACACCAGATACAGTCAAGGAGAAGTCTTACAGAAGATCCCGCTGAACCGGACAAGTCTATAGCAAATGTTGCATCAACCAACTCCAAGACAGTTAATGACCCAACATACCATCATAACAACTTATCCAATAGGTATTCTTCTCTAATTATAGAAACCATTATCTCTTAGAAAACCAACTTGAATAGATTAGAAAAGGATTCGCACATGGATCAACTAATTATTTTTATCCATGAATACCACTGTTAATCCATGGAAAATTATTTAACCTTTCAAGCACTATCATCCAAGGAACTCAGGTAGATATCCTACCCTCTGACGATGCAGTAATCGCTAGATGGAAGCTGAAGGATGGAAAGGCTTTTGCGCTGATCATCCTCAACATCACAGATACCCAGATTGGCCATGTATCCGAGGCTCAGACATCAAAAGAAGTCTGGGACATCTTGAGCACACTATATGAAGTGCGAGATATAGCTTCCAAGCTACATCTCAGGAAGAAATTCTACTCCCTCAAGATGATGAATGGTGATTCTTTGCAGAATCACATTAATCAATTCAAGAACCTGCCAAGACAAATGGCCGCTGTCGGATCTGTCATTGACGATCAAGACACAGTGATGCAACTGCTTACAAGCTTGCGCAGCTTCTTACGACAGTTGGGTGATGATCATCACGACTCATCCAGAATTGACTCTTTCGAGAGTCATTACTATGTTGTTGCAGGAAGACATGCGGAGGAACGAAGCCTCAAGTTCCTCAACTGATTCTCACACCTTGTATGCCAACAAGAGCACGACAAATAAGAAGTTGTTCTGGAGATACTGCAAATGAAACAACCACGAAATACAAGACTGCTGAATACTTCAAGCGAAGAACAACAGCAAGGGGCAGTCGAATCAAGTGGCAAATGCAGCTGCATAAGCTCCATGGCCTATTCAAGAAGTGGATCATGATGCCTTCATGACCAACCATCAAGGAGCATCTGGCGACAGCTCTTGGTTCCTGGATTTCGAAGCCACTTGGCATATGACTAGCCTCATTGGCTATCTCAAGCCCTAAATACACCTTACAGTACCGAGAAATATGTCCACCTTGGTGACAGTAGCACACAGGCTATTAAAGGTGAAGGCATTGTAAGATTAATCTTTGCTAATGATCAGTCTAAGCTACTCTCTAAAGTCCTTTATGTACCAAATTTATCTACGAATCTGCTCTTTGTAAGTAGAATCACAGATCTAGGACACATAGTAGAATTCGAATGTGATCAGTGTAAAGTAGTTGGTAGGACAGGCAAGATCCTAGCACTCAGAAAGAGGCATGGATACTTGTACAAATTGAGTCATTGTTTTTCTGCCTCTAGTCAGGCTCTCAGTACTTCAACTTATTCAAATAAAGGTTTACTTTGGCATTATAGACTTGGACATTTAAATCATGATGTTGTACAACGAATGTCTAGACAATCTATTGTTCTTGATCTCGACTATCCTCGCGAAAGAGTTGAGTTACCTATCTGTCAAGACTGTCTAGTTGGTAAACAGACTAGGAAACCTTTTAGATCAAGCCATCAACATATTGCTAGAGGATTGCTAGATGTTGTACATTCATATATTTGTGGCCCGATGAAAAATCCTTCGCTGAAGGATGCGAAGTATTTTACAACCTTTATTGATGAATTTTCCAGAAGGACCATGGTGTATTTTATAAAGAAGAAATCCAAAGCCTTCAACTGCTTCAGAATCTTCAAGGAGCATGCAGAGAAGGAGACTGGAAGGACGATTAAGGCCCTCAGGTCAGACAACGGTGGAGAATATATCTCTATCGAGTTTAAGGAGTACTACCAAAGCCAGGGCATTGAGCAGCAATTCATCACTCCTTACGATCCTCAGTCTAATGGCTTAGCCGAGAGGAAGAACCGTACTTTGGTTAAATCCTCCAAATGTATGTTATCGCATGCATCGTTGCCTAAGAAATTATGGGCTGAAGCTGTCTCCACTGCAGCTTATGTCTTGAAGAGATGTTCGACCAAGGCCCTCTCAGATAATTGTGGACAGACTCTAAGCCTTCTATGAAGAACCTAAGAGTGTTTGGATGCATTGCCTATGCGTAGATCCCAAAAGACACGAGGAAGAAATTGGACTTCCAAGGTCTCAAGACCATCTTGATCAGATATACTTCATTTGAAAATACTTATAAATTGTATGATCTTGATACCCAGCAAATCTTGTATAGCCGGGATACAATCTTCATCGAGGATCAGTTCGTCGACCTCAAAGGCAAGGATGTTGCTCAAAAAGAGCCCTCGTCGCCTGCCATTGACACGACAGTCTGAGCTTCTGGCTTAGGCGTGTCTATTGTCAACCCACTTTGAGACAACCAATCAGACGAAGATGTTGCTGTTACCCAGCAAGAAGTCCCAGGAGCGGTTCATCAGTCGAATCTTCCCAGAAGATCAAGCCGAGTGCGCCCATAGCCCACAAGGTATACTCCTGAGTTTGCTTGTCTGTTGATACAGGAACCGACGACAGTCGAAGAGGCACTCATCCAACCAAACTCTGATCTCTGGAGAGAAGCTATGGACAAAGAGTATTCCTCTCTGATCAAGAACCAGACATGGTCATTAGTCGAAGCTCCTATTGGCTGCAATATCATTGATTGCAAATGGATCTTTTAAGATCAAATACAATGCCAACGGAGCAATTGATCGAAGGAAGGCAAGACTGGTAGCACGAGGATTCACCAGATCCCGAATGTTGACTACAGTGAGACTTTTAGTCCAGTCGTCAAACATTCGTCGATCCGAATGCTCCTGTCTTATGCTGCAGCTACTGACCTCGAAGTGCATCAACTCGATGTACAAACAGCCTATTTGAATGGAGTGATACAAGAAGATATCTACATGATCCGGCCCAAAGGATACGTTCTGGAAGATATGAAAAATCATGTCTGTAAACTCCACAAAGAACTGTATGGCTTGAAACAATCTGCCAGAGCTTGGTTTCAGTGGATCAACACATTCCTCATCAAATAAGGATTCAAACCAAGCACTGTTGATTGCAACGTCTATTCCAAGTTAGTACAACAATCCTTCATTATCATCACCTTGTATGTGGATGATACATTGCTCTTCAGCAACAATACCAATATGGTCAAGGATTCAAAGCAGATGCTGTTTTCAGAGTTTGACATGACTGATCTGGGCGAAGCTCACTTCTTTCTAGGAATTCAAATCCACAGAGACAGAGCAAATCGACTGATTTACATCACTCAACAAAGGTATCTTCACAATGTTCTCAACATATATAATTTGATGAATTGTAAATTAGCTCACTCACCAATGGATCCAGGCCTGCATCTGTCAAAGGACCAATGTCCCCAGACCAAGCAGGAAGTGGAGCAAATGAGAGAATACCCTTATCGATCGATACTAGGATCTCTCATGTACGCAATTGTTTGTACAAGACCTGATATCTCTTTTGCTGTAAGCTCACTCAGCCAATACATGGCTAATCCTGGCATTACCCATTGGAAGACTCTCATACGAGTCATGAGATATTTTTGAGCTACCATGGACCAGTGCATCTGCTATGGAGATGTCAGCAACAACAATCTCCATCGGCTCAGTGGTTATTCTGATGCAAGCTGGAGAGGAGATGTAGACAATCGTAAATCCACATCTGGATTTACATTCTTCTTCAACAAAGGTCCTATCTCATGGAACAGTCATAAGCAAACTTCTGTCGCACTTTCTTCTACAAAAGCAGAATACATTGCTGCTTCTCAATCTATCAAGGAAGCGTTTTGGTTGAGAAATTTACTATCAGATATTAATCTGAATTAGTATAGCCCTACAATTTTATTTTGTGATAATCAAAGTGCTATTGCCTTATCGACCAACCCTAGATTTCACTCTAGGAGTAAGCACATTGAAATCAGATATCACTACATCAGGGTCAAGGTTCTCAACAAGGAAGCTTAACGTACTGCATAACAGGACATGGTTGTAGACATATTCACGAAAGCACTCAGTGTTAATGCACAACAAACAGCACATCCACCCTGTACATTCTTCATCTGCACACTTGTAACATTATGTATATATTGAATACCATTTGCGTATTCATTAACGAGTGAAGAAGAGAAGCTTATCAGAGATAGACATAAGTAGATGCTCTGTGCATTGATTCTTTAATTTGTCAGCAATAAGGTTTCATTCCTTTTACAGTTTGAATAAGCTTCGTAGGACACGCGGTTTCGTCCGCTACTATCTCTTGTGCTCTACCACATTATTGACATGTATATTTGATATACTTAATCTGATACAATTCTTTGTTCTGCGTTCAGACTTGTGTTAATATTGTTATGCTTATTATTCATTCCGTCTGATCTTTCTAGTTGCTCTTTCTGGTAATATGTTTTTAGCACGACTAATATTTAGTCTTGTCTTTTGCAAATAATTCGCAACTGATTATCAATCGAGCACTGTCTAGCTCTTCGCGAATCATTCACGACAATAATTTGTCTTGCTATTCGCGACAAATTATTCTTTTGGTGCTTCGTTTATTAATGTTTGGCTACGTAATCAAGAACGACCGTGATTTCCATCACTAACGTTCTATTCTTTCTGATAGGCGTAGTCATGCTTACGGAGAGAGTCACGTAGTTCGATCCGTTGTGCACGAACAATTTCTGTTCGAGTTCGTTTCTCGTTCGTGTTCGTCTTATCCTTCTAAGCTAACTTCTCATTTCTAAAATACGACACCTTCCTCAACTCTCGTTCAACTCTCCCTCTCTCTCCAACATGCTTTGATTATGTGGTTTTTAGCAAGTATACCTAAAAGGATTAGACGCGAGCTAAAACACCATAACGAATGCTACAATACAAAGCGCTATGGACGATGCAATTTGTGAGGGGGATGAAGATTCTGATGACGAACCAAATGTGCCTTATACGACAGGACAAACCACAACAACATCCACTCCCATTGCATCAACAATTATCAATGCAACTGCAGAGAAGATGATCGACGAGTTCGAGAATCTTGGTCAAATGCAACAGATGCAGCTGAAAAAACTGCAATCCCAGTTCGACGAAAAGCTAAAAGCCTTGAAAGAATTCCATGGAAAAGCGAACAAAGAACTTGAAAAGTTTGCAAAGACTTTTCCTAGCCGGGAAAATGTCTGGTGTTCAATTTGTGCGAGAAATCGCACTATAAATGAATGTCCAACATTGAAACGAGGAATGACGAATACTATTTGTCATCTATGTAGCTCTACGGGACATGAAACAACTTTTGCTCATTTAATCCTTGGATTATCCAGCAAAGGTATGCTAAGCTTCAATACTGAGAACCTACTTATTCAGAGGGTCTAACGGAAAGCCTTTCAATTTTGCCCTTGGATTTCCAGAACAATTAGCTCTGAAAGCTCCAACGGAACAAAGTGCTCCTCCTACTAATCTAATGGAACCAGAACCTTATTGTGCTAATGAGCAATGATCACGAGAGTGGTTCTTCAAAGCAATATGCTATTTATATTTCCGCGCAACAACAAGCAGCTAGACAATGGACCAGAGTGCCACTTGGATGTTTTGCATGCGGAGAGAACCATAGAGTTGTTGAATGTTCGAACAAAGGAAAATTTATACCATTCTGTAGAGAATGTGGTTATGGACAATGTTATAAAGAATGTCCTGCAAGACCCAAACCACTACCGGTTACTGCTCCAATGAATATAATTACAATCAAGAAAAGGCCAACCGTTCAATCTGAACCAGCTCTACCTTTGATGGTTAAAACCAGAGCTCAGAAACAGAAGGAGATTCTAGTTGATCCAGTACCTGCTGAATCTGCACCAACTACATATATACCTACCG
Source organism: Diphasiastrum complanatum (assembly GCA_029204225.1). Classification (NCBI taxonomy): domain Eukaryota; kingdom Viridiplantae; phylum Streptophyta; class Lycopodiopsida; order Lycopodiales; family Lycopodiaceae; genus Diphasiastrum; species Diphasiastrum complanatum. Next base: position 72,919 of record MU832156.1, on the reverse strand, counting down.
CATTAGGGGTATATCCGAATCTCAAAGTAGATGACACAGTGGATCAAATAGTTGCAAGAAGAAGAAGCCCAAGAAGTCGTTAAAGCAGTAGCCGAAATTCCTTCTCCTTCTATGCCACACGCAGATCCAAGAACAGATGTTAATACACAGTTGCACCATCATGAAGAACCCTTCAAGATGACAGAACCAGAAGCGTTGCAACCAGAAATGATCGTAAATATTCTGTCTATCAAGATGGATATTACACAGGGAGAATTTCTTAAGCTGGTGTCGAAAGCAAAAGAAGTATTAGTAGAAAGATTGACTCAAATGGCACTTTTTTGTGCCGGGTTTAAAGAAACGAACAAAATACTCAATGTAGGAACTGCCTAGGAAAGTGAGCAGAAAAACATCACCCTGCCGATACAACATAGACAATTTGGTAAAGAAGCAGTCGTGATTGATGGAGATTCAAGAGTTAACCTGATTTCAACCAAACTATGTGCAAAATGGGGACTTACAAAGCTGAAGCATGTTGGCATTAAGTTGGTTGATCCGTCCAAGAGGAATGGTTGAAGATGTACCTGTCAAAATAGCTGGAGTACAATTTGTCATTACTTTTGTAGTAATGGACTTACCTGACGTGCCAAATGTATATCGAATTTTATTGGGACATCCATGGTTACGAGTTGAGCAAGTAGTTCATAACTAGGGCACCGACAAATTTACTTTTGAGAATCGTGAGCGTGCGCTCAAAGTAGATCCAATCACTTGGACTATCAAGCTAGTATTCCAAAGAGGAGATGATGATTCATCAACAACGGATCATACCTATGATCGACAAGCGAAGACTCTGGGAGTCCACTATGACTCTCAAACCGACACTGTCAATTGGAATCAAGCTCTTGCAACAGTGGATTGTACAACAAGCTATATGTGCCAACAAGATAATCAATCCGAATTAAGCAGAATTTTCTTACTTGATCGAACTTTGGAAAAGCCAATCACTTTTCCATTAAATATGATGAATTTGGCTTGGATATCCCAAATGTTACTAAACTTATAAAGAAAGAGCTACAAAGACTACTTGAAGCCGACTTTATTTACGAAATCAAACATACAGAATGGGTTTCACCAATTGTTGTTGTTCTTAAGAAGAATGGGAAGATGAGAATTTGTGTGAATTTCAAAGCTTTAAACAAAGTGACACGAAAGGATCACTTTCTGTTACTCTTTATTGAAAGCATTTTGGACCGTCTTGCTGGAGCGGAAGCATATAGTTTTTTGGATGGATTTAGTGGTTACAACCAAGTCAAGATCGCACCTGCGGATCGTCATAAAATAGCTTTTGCGATAAAATGAGGAACTTATGCTTATAAAGTAATGTCGTTTGGACTTTGTATGCACCTAGTTCATTTAAAGAGTTATGTAGTTTGCCTTCAAAGACTACTTGCAGAAATTCCTTGAAATATACTTGGATGATCTCAAAGCGCTCTTCGAAGAAAAACCTACAAAATCGAACATACAGAATGGGTTTTGCCAATTGTCGTTGTTCTTAAGAAGAATGAGAAGATGAGAATGTCATGTACTTTTAGTACATCAGTGCTTTTCAAGGCAATATAATATCCATTGTAAGCTTTGTAGGCCCAAAAGGAGCTATTAGCCTTAATAACAAGGTTGTTCCCTCTTTAGGCCCTCCAAAGTAGTTAATAAGGATAATAGGCCAATAAAGGTCCAATGTAGAATAAACAATACTTAACAAGGGCTAACTATCCCTCAAGATAATTAAGTTTAGTTAAGTAAGAGCATTGTCTATAACTAGGCAAGAGACATCAACTTTTGAATCTTTTGGCTCATTTGCAAGTGAGAGCTTCTAGCTTCCTTGTGAATGTGAGCCATACAGATCTCCATTGCTAGGTCTCATGTGCCCTATCCACATGATCAATGCTCCATTTCCATATATTTTCATTGCTAATGTGATTCCATGGTGATCTCCATGTATCTAGCTTTCTATTGATATGCTATCATGATTGTCTTGTTATTTTCTTGCTATTAGCTTTACTTCATTGTTATTGCTATTAGTTTTGGATTTGACACATGAAATTTCTTGGTATCAGAGCATAGATCCATGATTCATGATGATTCTATGTGGATTCCACTATATTTGATAAGTTTATTGCATTTGTAGCTTTCTTTTTGCTAATTTTTAAGTTTGTAATTTTCTGGTCTACTCAAAAAAAAAATTTGACATTCAATTTTGTTTTTCATTATTAATTTGATTCTATAGGTTTGTAGAGCTTTGTTTAGCTTTCATTTGCATGAATTTGTAAGGCATTTGGATAAGAGATGCAAAAGTTATTGCACTTTTTCTAAAAGCTATCAAAATAGGTGACTAGAATTTTCCTTTCGCTTTGTTTGCATTTTTCAGATTTGATTTGAGTTTTTCCTTCAAGTTTCTTTACATAAGATTTCATTGTGGAAAGTCAGTGCTCAACGGAAACCTTATGATTACAACCAACGACTGTCTGAATACATTAGTCCTACCTTTGATGGAAGCATTCACTCTGTTGATGTAGACAATTGGTTAGAAGATTTGGATTATAACGTCTACTATAGTGGATGTATTGGTGACAATAATATGGTTTTCTTTGTTTCATCGGGTTTCCAAGGACATGTTCAGTCATGGTGGAACATCGTTCACAAATTTCTTTCTGAGAACTGGTTAACTTTCAAAAGAGTTTGTAGACAGATCTTCAATCGATCGGACTTCATCCAATGGTTTTCTTTGAACCAGATAACTACAGTTGTTGAGTACAATCGAGAATCCCAACAGATGGTCCCAATATTCGATTATGGCAAAGTATATCTTGTACAATGCTATATATATGGCTTACAACCTCAATATCGGAGCATTGTAGAAAATTATCTGCAAACTACTTCTCTCCAACCTGGGTTTCGATTAAGGGAAACTATGGAATATGATTTAAAGTACGAGCAACAAGAACAAAGGCTTAAGCTGGAAGCTGAAAGGAAAGAAGAATAGTCCAGGTGGTTTGAGAAAATGAAGATGTGTATTCAGAAAGTGAGTGTATACACTAAAGCATCAGTGGATCGACAACCGCATGCGTCTGAAGATAAAGATAATCCTAGCAATGAGTTTGATGAGCAAAGTGCCAATGACAAAGCAGTTGAGCACAAATGGTGAAAATCAGGATTCAGACGAAATTCAAGATTCAGATCAAGATGTGAAGATAATTGAACATCCTTTCGAGTTTCACTTCAATCATCAAAGTCCGGAACTTGAACTACATCAATGCCTTAATCTGGTCAATGGACAAGCGACTATGGGCCATCAAAATTGGGAATATTGCTATGCTCAAAGAAATTCAATCAGAATCCGATATGCGAACCAATTCAATATGATTTGGGAGCTTTTGAGAATATTTTTATTTTTGACAACAATATAATGGAGTATGAGGTATTCAACAAGGATATTGTTTATAATGAAGAGATTTCATTATTCCATATAAATCCTACTTGTATCAATACCTTGGATTATTGTTTGATGCCTCCTAGATCCATTTTACAAGATGTTCAAGTGACTTCCGTTGGGGAACCCTATTCCTATGGATTCTCTAGAACTCAATTGCCAATATCTAATTCACGAGCTTACCCAGAAGGTATGGATGTGAATAATGATTGGGAACATTCTCTCAGTCAACCAATACTCTATAGGAAACTGATTTTAAAATATGCCATCAATCTATATCAGTTTCTTTAGAGAGGTTTACATTGCTCAGTGGACTCTAATGTGATCAATCCTCAATTGAGTAATGTCAACAATGATTGTTCATCAATGGTTATTTGGAACAATCGAAACGTCAAATCCCTAGTTCAACTTTGGAATGTATTTTTACTATTTGGGATTGATGCTTCGACGATTTATACGGGCAACTGCAAATTGTATATTTCGAAACGAGAGTCCATTTTTGAGGTCAATCAGGTATATGGTACTTCATTATTTACAAAATCAGAGGCTCTCAAATCTATTTCTCGCTTTCTTTTTTAATCCTTTACTTTTTAATAATTTTTTATAAGACATCAGACTGTTTATATGATTCTTTCCAGCATGAAGTTATTCTTCTGAAAGACTGTTATGCCATATAAATTATTATTTGTGTGAATAGACTTGGAATTCAGATAAATTCTAAGGTTAGATTGTTTCAATTTCTTAAACCTAGAATATCTCTGTTGCATAAATGGATTTCAATGGAATAGTAGCTTTTATCACTCAGAGTGAAAATATTTGAAGGAGAAGTCCTGTGTGTAATAGGGTGAATCCTTTAGTGGAAGCACTTATTACTGACTTTTCTTGGATTTAGATATTTTCATATATCATCTTTCCAATTAACTTTTATGGAAATTTATAATTTCTTTAAAAGGAGGGGTGAAGTGGTGGGATAAATTTCTATTTGGGAATCTATGGGTTGCATGGTTTTCGGAAAAGAACCAGCTGTGGTATAGAAATGAGATTTTTTCTGGAAGTCATTTCGGATAGATTTAGAGTAAGATGCCTAATTGGAACTTTTCGAATAAGAGGAATTCTCTAGGGATTGTGTGGACAATCTGGAACTAGAATAAGTTTGGAATTTGAATCATTATCTAGTACAGTAAAAGGTCAAAAGTTACTAATTCCATTTTGATTGGATTAGAAGTAAGTTTGATTAGAATTTAAGTCTGAGAGTTTTGTATTGGAACAATCTAATCTTAGTTTTAGTACTAGGATCAGAGAGGGGTTGTTTGAGTGGAAGAAATTATGCTATTAAAAGAAATTGGATTGGAAAATCACTAAGAGTGAATTTTATTCATCTCAGAGATTTTCCAGATATGTTATTTACTCATGAAAAATATAAAATATTTTGTAGCTGAGTTACAAGATCTCAGTGAGATATGTGAGTAACATATGTGGGTTCTGGAGGAATCTGCCATGTAAGAATGTGTTTATGTATTGGGTCATAGTGAGATTATTCTCATATGTGCATGATTAATCTTGTATGAATCTACTGTGTAATCCTAGTTACTAAGGTTATCTGGTGCACTTAACCTAGTCAGTGAACATGAACATATATACTTGTAGAGTCAACAAATCTTTGTATAGAAGATTTATGGATTAACTTATAAATGATTTGGGTAAGGATCTAAATGTGGTGTTATACTAGTATTATTGAATTCTTCACGTAGACATTTGAGATTTCTAAATCATTGGCAATTAACTTGAGTAGTTGGTTACTCCAGGATGAAGTTAATTGGTAAAACGATCAGTGTGAGGTGGATTCACCATCAACTGATGGTTTTGATTTATATTGCTTGTAAGACGCATGATTAGTGAATCATTTGGGTTCATCGGTTGAAATTATGTGCATTGGATATACATTATTCTTGGGATAGAGTATCTCTTATTTAAGGAATAGACTCAGCTCATTAGTGATTGTATCCCAGAGAGCTCAATTGGATAACGAATCATAATGAATCCAAGAATAATAATTGAATTGATATTCAGCAAGACTTTGGGTATCTAGACGTGATTCTGGATTGTAATCTAAAGTTTTTGTAGTTGAAGATGATTGTCATTTTGGTATGCGTTTAGTCTTTAATTACCAATTGTTTATAGAACTTGAATCTTGCACTTCAGTTAAAGAATCATGTTTTGAAAGTATTCCTAAATCTAGTATTTTTTTAATGGAAAGATTTTTGGAATGACTCTTACTTTTCTTGAGTTATGTTAGACATATACTCTAGTATCCTGTAAATGATTAAGTATGGTTTGGATTTCAGGAAATTATGATGGACAAATCATATGAATCTAAATATTTGTGGTTGACGAATCATAAATAGATACTTAATTATTGTCAGAGGATTATAAGAAATTGTAATGATTCTTAAGTGTGGTGATTAATTATTGATCTATTATTTGAGTAAGAATTCGAATCAGTGTTTTTGAATCTCTTTACTCCAGTGTTATATTTGAGGACCTATGGATCTCACAGACATTCTCACAAGATAAGTATTTTATTTGTGGAGGATTTAATTTATCTAGTGGATGTTATTCTGCTACAATTTATGGTCTATAGATGGTTGAATACAGTTCTTCATTTGATTGGAACTCCAGTTATCTTAGGAGACAAACAAGTCTATTAAGATGAATGAATGCTATTTTCTTGCATTTGGTGGTAGAAACAGGAGCATTTAACTCAAAAGAGTATCTGGGATACTCAGAGTTGAGTTTTAATCATTCTATATCTTAATGATTCTCCTAGAGATTCTAATTGAATGAATTTTCATATCTTAGAATTTGGATTCTAAGGGTATTTGTACTTGAAAGCTTATGAAGTATCTATCAGTGTTGTGGATAATTTCAGACTATAATTATAATTATTTTCTTATTTCCTCTAACTTTAATCTCTTAAGTTAGGTTATTTCACCTAGTGTTTCATGTAAGTGCTTTACATGAGGTGATGTTACTAACTTGTGGTAATTGTAACCCAGATGGAAAATTTATCGCTTAGTATACTTTTCAAACCTGAGTTGTACTCAAGTGCAGAGATTATCTCTGAGTACTTGTTTGATGTAAAAGTTAGACTAAGGATAATGATTTTCTAAGTGGACATTGAAAGTTAAAAGAACTGTTCCTGCTATTCTTTCATGTTTAGAGAGCTTCTAAGGATAGAAGCAGTTTAAGGAGGGAAGAATGTTATGTCCATGGCCAGTAAGTAGGATTCAGTATACTCCTAGTGTTGGATAGACGGTACTCCAGTAAATCAAGCTGTTAGTTATGCCACATCATACTGGATGTGACTCGAAAGTAACTAATATCCTTGTGAGGCCCAGAACACATTGAATGGAGTTTAGACAAGGTATGAGACATTGTATGCACGTGTAGAGTTATCAATAACAATTCTATGAATAGGTGGTCCATGCTTAGGACTCTATTCTAGGTGACTCTATGTATAGGGAACTTAGGGCTATGCATGGCTATGTGCCCAGGATGCTTTTGGCTCTATATATTGGGTCCAAACTCGCCCTACTCCTCATTGTGGTCATTGATTCATTGCCAGGGTTTCACTCTACCTTCATGCTTCTTGTTCCTTGGCTTGGGAGTGAAGATTCTAGAGTTGATTGGTTCCTTCTACCTGGTTGGGTGGTTGTTCCATAGTGTGTTTTCCATTGTGTTTTGTCTTGTAAGCAGGATCTTAGAGAGCTTCCCTTATAACCACCGTCTGGAACAATTCGAGGAGTTTTTTGATTGAAGGCCTTATTATTAACCAGGTGATTAGATGGATCTTGAGCAACTTTGCACAAAAAAAAATGCACTTGTAGCTTTTCCATAATACTAGTAAACCATCTAGATGACTATGTATAAGCTAACATGTCTTTTATAAGTGAATTCAAGTTGAAAAATGTTTTTATTGTATTCATTGCAAATAACAAAAAATTTCTATCCATTTTCCAATGTGCATGACAAAGCTACTTGGGATCTTCACATCACCCTATTACTTACAAGAGAATTTGGGCTAATATGATAGCTTACAATTGTATGGCCCTAAACTTTCAAAATGATGTCGTGGGTCTGGTAGCCCATCCCCTCTGTTGACGTGAAGGCATATGAGTATCGTACGATATGATCATTTGTGTTAATGTCCCCAACACCCAACTCCAATTTATGCATATTATCTCCATTGATCGTTTTAACACACAGTCGTGCCTTTTAAATGCAAGACCTAGAAATTTTGTCGAGAGTTGGCATCCAACTTGGAAGGTGTTAGCTAGTCAACGACATCCCTTAAGTTCCCCTATAAATGGGCCCGTTTTGCATTTTGATATACACCTGTGTCTTTGAAAGTGGGATTTATTAATGTAAAATAACTTTATTTAAAAGTCTTTTTGGATTTTATTTGTAAAACATATGAATATTTTCTAGGAGCTTTTTCACTTTGCATGTAAAAATTCGACACCTTTATTCTACACTTTAATATGCCATTAATACATGATATTTGATCACTTTTCGTCACTTGGTGGGATATTGGGCTAGATTAGATCAAGACATAGATTCAAAAGAAATAAAGAACTTTCGAAGCCTATTATATCATAACTACTTCCTTGAAAAGAAAACCTATATATAAAGTATTGGATTTGGCCCACCTAAACAAAAAAGTGAAAAAATGAACAAATAGGCAAACGTGGTTGCGGGGGGAGGCTAGATTTATCAAGGCTGACAAATGCTTTGTGTATGCTTGAGAGCTAGTGTTTGAAGCTTTCAAGCTAACTTGGGACTAAGTTGACTCTCTCCCCACCCTGGCATTTGTAATTGCTACCTACAATGTAATTCGAGGAGGAGCAGTGGATTTTATTGTTACTATTGTGACAATCATAGTCCTCTCCCCAAGGTGTTGGGGGTGTGGAGGGTGGAATAAGCATTCATCAAGCCTCTGTGATAGACAGATTAAGGCGTTCCCATGATCGTCATGACAATTGTGGTGCAAAATACATGACTTAGTCCAACGATAGGGAGAGTGTTTCCCAATAACAACTGCCATGGCAGATTGGGCCCCACTTTCAGACCTCATGATTTTCATAACAAGGTGACACAACCCCATTAACAACCTTGTGAAAGCCGCCACAAAAATAAGCAACATGCCTAGACAAGGAAATGCCCGCCCCTCCATTTTCTTGTATATCTACGATTCACATTCGTATATAATCAACATGACGAGCTAGGTGAGATGAAGCAGCTTTTAAGAAGGGGTTGAAGGGTGGGGTTTGAATCACGGAGGCACATATTATAGATTGGATTATTTTAAATAAAAAAAGGGGTCATCCGACAGTTTACATTGGCAATTGATAGCCACATGGATGTTAGCTTGTTACAAATATTTAGAGGTGGTGAGGATTAGTGTGCATACATTTTTTCCAAACCAACCTTACAAAAAACCTACAACACTTCCATGGAAGAGGTAAAGTACCATTATAAACTTGTAGATTTCAAATTTATGGCTACAACTAATTTTGGGTAGAAAACCCACAACCCTTGAAGCTAGCAGGTGACATGCCAATTTTAGCATCTAACTTTTAGTACTTTATCAACTTTTGATGAGCATCCGATGTCATTATCACTCAAAAGATATACCTTTCAAGGCCTCCACCACCCTTGGACAAAGGTTGGCCCACCAGCCTTGCCATTGTAGGGAATGTCTTAACACAATGAGCCCTAAAAATAAACTCCAACTTGAAAAAAGACAAAGGGATCAACATATTACTCAACTCACCCAAGGGTGCTGGTAGGGGAGGTAGGGGCCCCATCCTCATCCTATGATGAAGAAAGAATGATGCATTTGATCATGATGCATCCATGAAGATCAATTTTCCTCAATCACTAGATGAGGGTGGAGCCTTGCGTACACATTGGAGTTGAGCAATCCAAAAGAAAATGCCGAGACCTCGCGTTCTTAATAACTCCATTTGATCACATGATGCATTCATGAAGATCAACACATTCATCAAGATCGACATCCCTCAAATCTCCACAGATGAGGGTGGGTGGGGCCTTGCCTGCACCGTGAGTGGAGTTGAAGAAGAGGAATAAGCACCATCGAAAAGAAAATGCCGAGACCTCGTGGTCTTAATAACTCCATCTGCCATTCAAATAGATTGTTGACTTGTCAAGGTACTACACCCAATTAATCCCCTCACAAAATGCTATCCACCTAAATTAAGTTAATTAATTTTCATAAACCAGCTTAAGTTTCATAAACCGAGAGTTAGTTGCCTTAATTATGGTTTAAGGAAACTTAGTCTTTCCTACTGCTTCTCTGCTGGTATATATAAAGAGGAGGGGAGAGAGATGGAGGCCTTGTTCTTTCTTCTTCCTTCATTCGGCTGGGAGCTTGCTCGAGCGCGCATCTCTTTTTGCCCTTTCAAATTGGATCATAATGAGTTTTGCAGTTCCATATTATTCATCTTTGCTCGGTAAGATTTCAATTGGATGTTTCGGAGTTTTGCAGTTCGATATTATTCATCTGTGCTCGGTAATGTTTCATTTGGATTTTGTATTATTCATCTTTGCTCGGTGATACCTTAATTGGATCTTTATGAGTTTTGCAGTTCGATGTTATTCATCTTTGCTCGGTAAGATTTCAATTGGATCTTTATGAGTTTTGCAGTTCGATGTTATTCATCTTTGCTCGGTAAGATTTCAATTGGATCTTTATGAGTTTTGCAGTTCTATATTATTCGTCTGTTCTCGGTAATATTTCATATGGATTTTGCAGTTCGATATTATTCATCTTTGCTCGGTAATATCTCAATTGGTTCTTTATGAGTTTTGCAGTTCGATATTATTCATCGTTGCTCGGTGATATTTCATTTGGATCTTTATGACTTTTACAGTTCCATATCGTTCATCTTCGCTCGTTAATATTCATTTGGATCGTTATGAGTTTTGCAGTTCGATATTATGCATCTTTGCTCGGTAAGATTTCTGTTTCTTTGTGGCTGTGATGGAATGCAAGTCTCGCGTTTTAAAACCAGTAGTCTGGATTTTATTGAAACAAATTTTTGAGTAGGCGCCATATCAGTGCTTCACTCATTTTCCTTAAAGCTCTATCATCCAGTTGTGTACAGTACGTGCTGGCGCTTCTGTTTCCGCCTCGATGCTCTAGGTCAAGTCTTCTCAAGTTTTTGTATATCACCTTCATATAACTATGAAATTTCATGTGGTATTATGCTTATTTTTCCTCATATGTAATCAGTACTTTGGCTGATTGATACCTCTCGTATCAACAAACTTGTGTGCCACCCTCCAGTCTTGATTGTACTATAAACTTTAGATGTCGACAAGTGGAATGTGTGCTTCATGCTGGATTCAAATGGCTACAATGATAAGAGACACTTTCTTCATCCATAGCCAGAAGTATTGAAATCGTATTGTTGAAAAGGGTAACTATAAAAGGACACAAAAGCATATTAGAATTTATAGCATGTGGGAGAGGCACACCAACTCACTTCTGGTCAGGCATCCATCGGCAAAGTTGATTTTTCCGGGGAAGGAGCTCCAATAAGTGCACAATTGGTAGTTAGACAACTCTCCATGATCTGATTGAGGACCCCATACAATGAATCTTTATAGCACACATTTAGAATGCAAGATTAGTTAAATCGTAATGTTAGAGTTGATGTAATTTAACAACTAGAATCTCCCTTAACAACCTTGGCCTGTGCAAGACTTTGATAAGTTGCTTGGACTATGGAACGAGTTGGTTAGTTTTACCAACAATAAACCACTAGGGGTCTTGAAATTTAGAAACTGAGCAACTTGCATGTAGATTGAATTGATATTACATTTCTATACTATCTCTAGTTAAGCTCCAAGTGTTATACTGGTAAAGCTTCAAAATAAAGGTTCTTGCTCAGTCAATTGAACACTTGTTGTCTCGTAGCTAAATTTGCAAAATGAACAATGGTATCCTCAAAGATTTTCAAACCTACTTGTAGTCAACTGTAATTCTCATGTGGTCTCATTCTTTCAAGAAGCCAAGCATGAGGGTGCAGTGATAAGTGACTACTCTTATTGGGATCAACGCTTGATCGGATACTCTATGTTGTTACCTAAAAGAGCTATCGTTGTATGATGGCTTGGCAAGTAAAAAAGTTTGCCTTGGCCTTCCTTCTCCAACCGTTGCTCTACCTCCCTAGCATATTCTAGAACAAACATGTGAATGTTCGCGACAATAGTAAAATGGACATTTGGCCCAAAGTTGATTTTGTCTTGATATTGTTGGAAATCCATAAATCATAATATGGATGGACAGACTAGGATTTGTACCTAGGACCTCCCTCATACCAGATGGGATGTCTACCACTGAGCTATCCGCCCTGTTTGATAGTTCTCTCTAAAGTGTGGATTGATATTCCAACACCCTGTAATTGATCCTAACACCACAGTAGGGCAAACACTAACTGATCCACCCAACCTTGCCTACTCCCTCCTAGCCCAGTGTGAGGACTGGTAGCATGCTACTGCCAAGTGTCGGCCACGTGGCACTGACGTGGCCCTATCCTGCTGACAGGGTCCCTAGGCTGTGTTAGGCCCGCCATGGCTATGGACCGTGCTGGGGCACACTACTCACACTGTCTTGCCCTGTTGGTCATGTACACTGGACACGACCCTGACTGTGGTATCTGACCTATCTATGTTCTCTAGGGTTCGGCACTGGTTACGAGCTCGTAACACTCCCTCCCCCTTAAGAACCGTCTTGGTCCTCTAAGACAAAGTTTGGAAAAATCTTGCGAAGGACGCTGCCTCTTTCCCAAGTGGCATTCTCAACAGGCTGATCATTCCACTTAACCAGATATTCTCGGTATAGAGTATGACGAGTCTGCGTCTCTCTACTATCAAGAATCTCCTCTGGTTCATGTGGAGGTTGCTGAGGATCCAATGGGAGAACTAGAACACTATCCCCTACCAGATTGTCTGATCTGGTTAAGGCTTTTCGTAACCGACTTACATGAAAGACTGGAAAAACCTTACTACTGTGTGGGAGTTCTAGTTCATAGGTGACCTCGCCTAGTCTCCTACTAATGGTAAAGGGACCACAATACCTTGGAGACAACTTAGCACACACTCCTGATTTGAGGGTTTTAGAGTCAACTGGGACTCTCAAGTAGACTTTCTCACCAGTGGAGAACTGCACATCCCGTCTGTGTGGATCTGCATAGTGCCTGGCTCGATCCTGGGACTGCCTAATGCTACGCTTAGCATGTTCTATCATCTGGTTTAGGTCCTCTAAAAAGTTTCTGGCTGCTTCAACTTTTTCTTGTTTAAACCTTATAGCTGTGGGTGAGCGTGGCTGAAAACCGTACATCAGCATAAATGGGCTGTATCCCGTAGCTGAATGTTTGGTACTGTTGTAAGCAAACTCTAATATCGAGAGATACTCCTCCCAATTAGTCTGCTTCTTGCTGACGTATGCACGAAGCATATCCTCCAGCACTTGATTTACCCTTTTTGTTTGACCGTCCGTCTGTGGATGGTCGGTGGTACTCATATTAAGTTTAGTATGGAGATGATGGAATACTGCCCTCCAAAAATTTCTAGTAAACTTACTGTTCCGGTCGTTGACTATGCCGGAAGGTAGACCGTACAATTTTAATACCCCGTCTACAAACAACCTCGCTAACTCTGGAGCTCTAACGGTTGTTTTGGTCGGAATGAAATGAGCCATTTTGGTCAGACGGTCAACTGTGACCCATATAGCGTCATTACCCTTTTGGGTTTTAGGCAGGCCCACTATAAAATCCATGGAGATACTCTCCCATTTGCCAGCTAGTATTTCTAAGGGATGCAACAACCCTCCTGCCTTTAAACGCTCTGCTTTATTTACTAGACATTTCGACGTCCTTTTTCATACTGGGCCAGAAAAATTGCCTACGAAGAAGCTCATAGGTCTTCTGTATGCCTGGGTGTCCCGCACCAGGATTGTCATGACATTCATATAGGACCTGCTGCCTATAATCCTCTGAATTGGGGACACATACTCTATCTCTATAGAGCAAGTACTCATCCTGAATGGAATACTGTTTTCATTTGAATCCTTGAGTCAACTGACCCTCAACCACTGGGGTTTGCTTGGGTAATACAGGCTCAGAATCCTCAACGTCATCTGACGACGTATACTCGGACTCATCATCATCCTCAACGGAAGCTGCCGTATTCTTGGATGAACTGGCACCAGCCCCGGGAACTGGTTCTGGAGTCTGTAACTGTCTGTTCTGGACTGAGTTCCAGATAGTAGAGAAGAATGCATCATGCTGGCATTTTCCTCTCAAGGACTCGAGTAACTCATTACGAATCTGAGTAAAACTCAGCTCATTTATCATAGGCATTCTGCTAAGGGCATCTGCTACTGTATTGAATTTTCCACGCCTATATCTGATAGACGTGTCAAACTCTTGCATCAACTCTGCCCAACGAGCTCTCCGACCTCTAAGCTCAGGTTGATTGCAAAGGTATCTGAGACTCTCATGGTCTGTCAGGACCTCAAAGTTGGCACCATACAAATAATGCCTCCAAGTCTTAAGGGCATGTACTATAGAAAAGAGTTCCTTTTCATAGGCACTGTACCTAGTCTGAGCTGGCTCGAGTTTTTTACTCTCGAACGCATCTGGTCGTCCACCCTGAGTTAGCACAGCACCTACTGCAAAGTCGCTAGCATCTATTTCGACCACAAATGGCTGATTGGGGTCGACGACTTTTAAAACTGGTGCTGTAGCTAAGGCTGTTTTGAGAGCATCAAAGCTCTCCTGCTGTGCGGACTCCCAAATGAACTCCTTTCCCTTCCCCTTAAGGAGATTGGTCATAGGAACTGCTATCTGAGCATATTCCTTGACAAATTGTCTGTAATATCCCGCCAGACCAAGAAAGATCTGAAGTTCCAAAATATTCTGAGGTCTCAGCCAACTGAGTATGGCTTTAACCTTATTTGGGTCCATCTTAATCCCATCTGAAGAGATAATGTGACCCAAATATGCTACTTCTTCAACGAAGAATTCACACTTGGATTGTTTTGCATAGAGCTTATGCTTTCTGAGCAATCGAAACACCTTTCTGAGGTGTTTTAGATGCTCCTTCCTCGTTTTGCTGTAAACGAGGATGTCATCAAAAAATATGACTACAAACTTACCCAGTATGGTCTGAGGACACTGTTCATCAAGGGCATAAAGGTAGCTGGAGCATTTGTGAGCCCAAATGGCATCACCTTAAACTCATAATGATCGTGACGAGTCCTAAAAGCTGTTTTCGAGACATCTTCCGATTTTATACGGACTTGATGATATCCCGATCTGAGGTCTATTTTGCTGAAAAACTTAGCCCCGTCGAGTTGATCAAACAACTCGTCTGCCCGAGGCATAGGGTATTTATTCTTAATTGTGACTTTATTGAGGGCTCTGTAATCTACGCAAAGACGCATAGACCCCTCTTTCTTTTTCACCAATAGGACTGGTGAGGCCCATGGTGAACTACTGGTCTGAATTTGGCCTTTCCCAAGATAGTCTGTTAACTGCCTAGTTATTTCTTCATCCTCTGCTGACCCGATACGGAGGTTTAGAAATAGGTGTTGTACCTGGTACTAGGTTTATTACATGATCTACCTCTCTGCTAGGTGGTAAACCATGTGGCAAATCTTCAGGAAAAACATCTTTAAATTTAGACAATAAAGTTTCTAATCTACTGATTTTCTGCTGAATAGAACTGGAAATAGAAACTTCAGGAATAAACTGATAGTCACATAAGAATACCTGATGGTCTTCGTCTTCGATTAGCTGACAGAGCTTTGAACTGCAGACCATAGGACTGTTGGGAACATCATGCTCCCCATGCAACTGGATCTCTCGGCCTTTATGCTGAAAGCTTAGGGTGTTCTCCTGATAGTTTATGTGGAGGGAAGGTCCTAAACTGTAGAGCCAATCTCTCTCGAGAACAATATCTGTTCGATCCAGGTGCATTATCTGAAAGTTTATTTCATCTTGGTACCCCTGAATACCAAGATTTAACTTACTTACCATAGTTTCCCATATTTTTTTATCTTCACCCTTAGCTAATGAAACTATGTACCTATGCTGACTAGGTACTTCTGGTAGTTTAAGCTTTTTAACCAGGGTGTAGTTGATGAAATTATGGGTTGCCCCATCATCAACCATGACTCTTACTGACTGGTTACCAACCTTCCCATGCATACATACTAGGTCATGCGGCCCAAAGCTGAAGGGTCTCGCTAGCATTGCAGAGGTCAGCTGACAACAGTGTTCATGATCTTCATGATACACTTTGATCTCGGAAGCTGCCGAGTCACTGGGGAAACATACAGTCTGAACAAGATGAACTTGTTTTTTATCTTTCTTATCTTTTTTAGTGAAAGGCCCCTTGGGACACTGTCTGACTGTGTGTCCCTTGCCCATACACACAAAGCACAAACGTTCTTGTTTGACTTTCAGTTCATTTTCTGGTAGAAATTCTCTTAGGAAAGCCTCTTCAAAAGCTTTCCATGACCGGGGAGTCTGCCCAGTCTCCTGGAGATTTAACCACCACTTATAGGCCATAGGCCCTAAGGAAAGACTGGCCTCAATAGCTTGCAAATGGTCAGGGGTCTGTTTAAGAGCATGAATGTTCTTCCATTTGTTGAGGAAGGTTTGTAGAATATCTGCATTTCTATCCTTCTCTTCCCCATTAAAAGTAGGAGGTTTTAAATCTTTAAAAACACTGGGGTGAGACCGTAAAGTCTCACCCGAAACTGATGGAAGTGGAGAAGGGGATAACTGAGAAGTGGAGGGAAGGCTTCCTTTCGCGGAACTCAAAATCAAGTTTTTGAGTTCAGCGAACGAGTCATCCACATTGGACTTGAAATTGGCTAATGCCAACTTCAGTTCATCCACTTCTGTTACCAACTGGAGAAACTGCTCCTTGGTAACCAGTTCGTCGAGTTCTTCGGCGAACTGTTCCTGTTCTTCCAATTCCATTGGTTCCTTCCCTTTTCTGTAAGCCAAGGCTTCTGTTTCAGCCTCTCTCCGGGGGTTGATCAGGTCCCTGAGGAGTGGTCATCTTCGGAACTGAAAGAGAGCTACCTTAACTTCTGAAGGAAAAAAGTCTAAAAGACTGATTTACAATTGTACAAGGGAAAGGAAAGATGACTTAGCTGTTTCTGAGGACTGTACTTCCAAAGAAATTACGAAGAGGAACCCTTTCAGCTCTTTTCCCCAAGATTTCAGACCTGCTGTCCCGGAAAATGCCAGTTTGAAGCTTCAAAATGGTGCCAAATTTCTCGGTTCTTTGAGGATAGTAGCTCGCTGGTCTGATTGCAGCCCAACTGGCTCGTTTGCTTCTGATTTGAGACCCAAAAAGTATTTCAATTTCTGATTTTGGTGTCTCTCTACCCTCGCTGGCTGGACAGCGACCTATTTGCTCCAAAAAAACTTTGATTTAAAACCAAATATGGTTCTAGAAATCAGAAAAGATGTGGGTACTGTCAGCGCTGGATCAGCACCACTCTTCCTCTTCAAAATATCGTTCTAATTCCCGAATCTGATGGCAAAAATCAAAGATGAAAGCTGGAAATACAGCGTTGGACCTGCTCTAGAAACTTTTACTAATTTCTATCTGACAAGCAAGTAAATCCACCAAGATTTCCTCAGTAGGAGACTGTTCCTACAGCGAGTCTCCTCCTCTATTTCTTTCTGAGAACTTGAAGAAGTTCTAAGCAATCTAGCTACTTTCTCCACTGCTGAAAACTAAATTCCCTAGGATGGAGATGGCTCTGATACCAGTGTAATTGATCCTAACACCACAGTAGGGCAAACACTAACTGATCCACCCAACCTTGCCTACTCCCTGATATAGAGTAAGCCCCTCCTAGCCCAGTGTGAGGACTGGTAGCATGCTACTACCAAGTGTCGGCCACGTGGCACTGACGTGGCCGACTGCACGTCGGGACCCAACTGGGGGCCCTATCCTGCTGACAGGGTCCCTAGGCTGTGTTAGGCCCGCCATGGCTATGGACCGTGCTGAGGCACACTACTCACACTGTCTTGCCCTGTTGGTCATGTACACTGGACACGACCCTGACTGTGGTATCTGACCTATCTGTGTTCTCTAGGGTTCGGCACTGGTTATGAGCTCGTAACACACCCCCCCTCAAGCCACTCTTGGTTGGGGTCCTAGCTGTCACCTGTCCCACAACTTGGGCCACCTAACCATGGCTTTGACACCATGAACTGTTAGGTCTAACTTGGCTCTGATACCATGTTGGAAATCCATAAATCATAATATGGATGGACAGACTAGGATTCGAACCCAGGACCTCCCTCATACCGGATGGGATGCTCTACCACTGAGCTATCCGCCCTCCGCCCTGTTTGATAGTTCTCTCTAGAGTGTGGATTGATATTCCAGCACCCCCCCTCAAGCCACACTTGGTTGGGTCCTAGCTGTCACCTGTCCCACAACTTGGGCCACCTAACCATGGCTTTGACACCATGAACTGTTAGTCTAACTTGGCTCTGATACCATGTTAGAAATCCATAAATCATAATATGGATGGACAGACTAGGATTCGAACCCAGGACCTCCCTCATATCGGATGGGATGCTCTCAAAACGTTGCTGAGCTTAAGCATCCCATCGAACCACAATGTTGTTTTTCTTTAACTGGTCCGTTAAAGGAGCAGCCATCCAGGAATAATTCCTAACAAACCGCCGATAGAACTTACAAAAGCCTAAGAAAGACTGTAATTGGCGTATATCGGCAAGCCTCGGCCACTTCTTAACCACAGCCACCTTGGCTGGGTCAACCGAAATACCCTCAGCTGTCACTACGTGACCCAAATAGTCGACACGAGTCTTACACAACTCTGTCTTCTGAACATTGGCATACAAGACAGAAGCTTGTAACTTGCCCAATACGGTCTTGAGATGAACCTCATGCTCCTCAACCGCTTTACTAAAAACCAATATATCGTCAATAAATTGACGACAAATTTGCCCATATAGTCTCGCAAGACATCGTTCATGAGCATCATGAACGTGGCTGGGGCATTGGTTAACCCAAATGGCATAACCAAAAACTCATAATGACCGAAACCGGTTTGGAAGGCCGTCTTATGGACGTTTCATCTCGAATCTGTATTTGATGGTATCCACTTTTGAGATCTATCTTATTGAAAATGGTTGCACCTTGCAACGCATCCAGTAGATCATCAATCCTGGACATCAGATACCTGTGCTTTACAGTGATTTTATTCAATCCCCTGTAATCTACACACATTCGGAAACTACCATCTTTTTTCTTAACAAGTAAAATAGGAGAGGCGAAAGGTGAATAACTCGGACGGATGTATCCCAACTTGATATACTCCTCCAACATTTTTCTGACTTCCTCTTCCTCTTATAGGCTCATCCTATTTATGCGAGGAACCGGTGTCAAACAAGACGAGCACGTCATGACCTTCCAGCTTTCCCCTCATGCGTATCAGTTCACTATCTGGAAACTGATAAGCTTCCCGCGCCTTGGTGGACAAGTAACAAAATGGTGCCTCTGGAACAAGCTTCCGCACCGAAATAGTCATGACACGACGAGTGTCCTCATCATCACTTACCAACAAGTCATCCACATCCTTGCCCTCATCTTGACGTTGCATAGTATGGAGCTTCTTGCCCGTACATCGAGGACAATCTTTGAAAAGATGCTTGCCAAGACAGAAAAAACATAATCCTTCTTTCTTGGCCTTTTCCTTTTGCTCAGGACTGAGGGGAGACTTGTCGTAAGCACGACGAGCCATAGGAGATCCCGCCTTGCGCTTCAAAGTCTGCTGCATCTGGATAGGATCCTTCTGCGAAAAGCCTTTCTCACCAGCTTGGCCAGACTTTCGCGAACCCTTGTTCTGAAGCCAGCTTGGCGCTCCAGATTCAGCCTTGGTGCGCACATTACCTTCAAAGTTGAGAGCTGTAGCAACTGCCTCTTCTAAGGTCTTGCACCCTTCATTAAGCACTGAAGGCCTCAACTCTTCACGAAGGCCAAATATGAACTTGTGGACTACCAGCCACTCGGGAATCTCTTTTGGAATCTTGATAAGCGTCTCACGATACCTATTGGCATATTCATGCACCATGTACTGCCTCTGACGATGCAAAAGCCAAGCATCCGTCGCACGCACATACTCATGTGGAGGAATAAACTGATCTCTGAAAGCTCGCTTAAACTCAAGCCAGGTGGATGGAGCCTGATTAGACTTCAACAACTTGCGCCACCACCTGTCAGCAAAATCAATAAAATGGTAAGCAGCTTTGTGAACCCGCCAACCCTCATCAGTTGGGGACCGCTTCAAATCAAAATATTCTTCCCACTTATGCGACCACTGATCTACTATATCAGTATTGCGTTGGGGAGTGTTTCCTGCGAAACGGGTAGGCTTGATATCTTTGTCTTTTGGGTAAGGTGGAGGTAACACAGGACGAACAACAGAAGACGGATAAGGCGGAGCAAACTGTGAGGAAGATGCATAACCACTAGCTACCATCATCGCTCGCATCTCTGCGACGGTCTTTTCCACACTATCTATGCGAGCTTGCACAGAAGGGGAAGTACCAGCAGGCGAACGGGCAGCCAGTATAGGCGGATTACGGTCAGAACTAGGCACAGGGCTGGGTGGTGGTGATGGGAGAGCAACAGGTGGACTTAGTGGAATATCAACTCTATCTTCCTCCATCATGTAATAAAACAGAGATAACACAAAATCAAACTAGAAATTGCATGAGCTCTCCCTGGAATCCAAGCAAAGGAATCCCCTCAGAAAAGCGGTAGGCTACAGCGGATGGTGTCTGAACAGCTGCTTCCACAATTTTGGATGTTTGTAGATTCTGAAATCAGCGCTGGAACAGTCAGAAATGGGTGCTAAATCGGAGCTAGAGCAGCGCTCTAGTTCCCCACAAATTGGAGTATTGATATGTCCTTAGATCAGCGCTGGTCAGGCTTTCAAAAAACTTCTTTCTGGCCACCGTTCTAATTACAACAAGTGTGCCTCAATTCCCTTGCTAAAAACAGGTCTGAAATAAGTACGCTGGAGCTGTAGAAACGAACTACCCCAAGTCTACTGAAATTGTACGGTCTTTTCCTCTCTTTCCAACGATAAGATAGGCTGTAGGAGGGCGCTATATCAGTGCTAGAGCTGCACTTCAACTTTTCCCACGTTTTAGATACTTTTGTGTCCTCAGATCAGCGCTGGAACAGTTACAAATTGGGCGCTAGATCAGTGCTAAAACAGCACTCCAACTGTAGGAGAGAAACGTGCCCAAAATTCCCAGCTAAACAAACGTTGGATAGTTCTGAGGACAGCGCTGGAGCTGCAGGTAGAAAGTGCGCCCAGAATCCCCTCCAATTTGCACCCTTTTCCCTCCTTTTCAGCGACGAAAATTGGTTACAGGAAGGCGATGGAGCATCTGAAAAAAATTTACCCAAATTTTCTCCCTCAAAATGGATTTTTGTGGGCTCCTTGTATGTTGGAACAGCAGCGCTGGAGGCCCACCTTTCTTCTCCAATCTGTCTCCCATGTTTTCTCCCTCCAAAATTCTTCAAAAACAAGCAAAATCTGACAATTTCTACACTTTCTCTCTCTAGAACGACGTTTTCTCTCTCTAGAACGAGGCTCTGATACCAATTGTCACAAGCCAGTCTCTCTAAGCTCGTGAATCCCAGAAGCCGGTGTGTAGAATGAACCTCCCAACCATAGGCACCCCCTCCTTGAGTCCTTCTACCTGCTATTCATTCCCATCAACTGGCACATGGCATCCATCTGTGGGTGATCAGTCCACTTGGCATGCATGGCCCTTGTGACCTGTGAACACTGAGTGACTCATAGGGTACCACCCCCGTGCCCCGCCAAAGACCTGTGACCCTATTGGTCACCCCGACTACTTGTCGGCTAGCATCTCGTCACTGACGGCTAGGGTCCCAACGGTCAAGACACACCGCGTCTCTGACAGCTTGTCAGGCGGCCACACCGGGTCACTGCTCGGGACGCACCGGTCCCAACTTGGGACAGATGTCCTCATCGGTCACCGGCCCTTTCCAATACTTGGCCTCAAGCCCTCTGATGACCGGTCGTGCCGAGGTCATTATAGAGTCGTAACTGGACTCTAACAGAGACTATGATTCTCCACAAACATTTGCATCCTTAAGTGACAAGTCTAGTGTATGTTTGGTTGGATTGCACTTCGAGAATATTAGCATTTAGAAAGAGTGTATAAAGATTGTAGCTCCTTTTTCCTGTCTAAATTTGGTATTGTGCTCTTTAGGCTACGATCTTTTGCATTTTGATACCAAGGGTGCTGATATTTGGCGCCATTTTTTCCATTGGGGCTTCGCATTTTGTGAGAGTTTTGCGAGTTTCTTTCTAGCCATGAGTCAATAAAAAGATAGCACATGGTGTGCGGCCTTTTTTATGCCACTACTTGAATGTTTATTGATAAGAATTGTGTTTTGGCACATAGTTAAAAATCTCATAATGAAATCCAAAATAAGAAAATTTTGATTTTTTTTTAGCCTCCAATTATGGCATGTCGGCGTGCTAAAGAAAAGAAAAAAAATATAAAAATATAAAAAAATAAAAAATGGAAATTCTGAATCACCTAGCACGCCGGTGTGCCAAGTGATTCAGCTAGAAAAACAAAAAAAGCCATGTGATTCAGCCAATTTTTTTTTTCCTTTTACACACTGAGCAAGTCGGTGTGCTATCTTTGAAGGCTGTAAATATTTTTTTCTAGCTATTTCACTTAGCACGTCGGCGTGCTATGTTTGGAGACTGCAAAAAATATGCTGAAATAATGTTTTAACTCAAAATTTGGTCTATCTTATAATAGGAACTTTTCAACCTATTAGTTGAGAATGACATCAGATAATCTTGAAAAGCATGAGACAAACTATTAAAGACAATAGAAATGACACACCTGTTGTTGATTGTCTCACCAACAATTGCAAGCTGGTCCATAAGGTCTTGGACCTTGGTAATGTGCTCTAGGCAAATCCACATGCTCAAACATTAACTTGAGAATCTCCCAAGCCTCATTTGGCCTGCTAGCATTACAAATGTGTGGAATGATGTTGTCTCTAATAGAGAGATTGATCACCATATGTGCTTTTTGTCCTCCTTTGATGTAGTCCTTCCCACAAACTCATATTGTGTCGCTTCTACAGATAGTCAATTCCATGATAGAAGCTTAAGGTGCATATGTAAATGCTGATGCTTTCATATACCTTGTGGTTGGGAAAGTTGGGTGCAATTGAAATATTACCATGGACATGTGGATTTTATGGTGGCACCATCACAAGATATAGATGCAATTCTTGGGATGCCCTTGCCTGTGTAGGTAAACACTTGCTTAAATTTTGTTAATCATGACCTCTCTTGGGATCACAAAGGCAATAAGGTGGTCAAGCCGATCCAACGGATGATAGAATCTCTATGATTGGCCACATGCTCATTGCAAAAGCTATGGAGCAAAGCATTATATCTAGTCTGATTTTTGTTTCATTATCCACATTGTTGTTAGATGACCTACCTACTAAGGTACCACTAAGAAGGTGATAAGATTATAAAGTAGATTTTGTTCTTGGTAGTTCCATTTCCAACAAAGCACCAATGGGGTTGGCTCAATTGGTTAGCTTGACATCCAAAGTTCCTTTGGTCTCAGGTTCGAGCCTCCCCTTGGAAACCAAGAAACATTTCCAACAAAGCAGCTTATAGAGTGAATATGTGCACCATAACAATGTTCTAAAGAAGTACAAGATCTTTTAACCAAAAGCCTAATAAGTCCAATTGGCTCTTTTCATAACTATTGAATACAACCATGAAAGTAAGAGAAACTAGCTATGAAAGCATGGAGAAACATCATAAACACATGAATTAGATAAGCTCCTCACACCAATATTGTGAAATTTTGAAACTTGAATTGTAGAGAGAGAAAGTAGCATGGAGTCACCTAACCCTCTTAAGTGGAAAAATCCTCAAAGACATGCATGGGAAAGTATGAGGTGCCACCATAAGCTTGAGCTACTTTTGGTGACTTGGGCCCAAGTACACTTCCTTAGCTACAAAAAAGTACGGTTTCACAATGTATTTGCAAATAATTTGCCCCATCATATTTGTACATGGTGGTAAGGAAATGCATAATGCTTAAAAAAATGTTAAGTAGGACAAGTGTGTTGCTAATAATTTTATTCAATGTGCATGTTTTGCAGAGCAGATAAGAGCACTATGCTAATGATCGAAGATCGACTAGCGTTGATGTCTTTACATTGAGAGAAGTTCGATGTCTTATGATATAGTAATAGGTAAAATTTCTGAAAGTGCTCTATGGCACATGCTATAGTGAAATGCTGTTTAAATTTAGAGCTGCTCTTTACAAGGAATCACTTTTGATATGAAATCTAGAAAATTTCAATTGAGAAATAAAATTAGATAGAATACAACTAGGCTATAGTAAAGAGTGGCAATGTATCTTTTTTGTCATGTTATCGTACTAAGCATACATTACCTATTAACTTTATCCTTTCATGGATGCAGTGAAATAGCTCGAAACTAGTTGCAAGAAACATTCATTGGATGGCTGGGTATGACAACCACAAAGTTTTGGATTGTGGCTCATCATTGTTGGAACTTCCTTTTGGTGATGAAGTGGAGGATGTTTTTGAAAAGCTACCTGATCATCTTCTGATAGAGATTCTTGTTCGTGTTCCTAATCTAGATTGGTCTGCCGCTGCCCTTGTTAGGAAAAGGTGGGCTGTTATTTTCAAAAGTGATGCCCTATGGCAGAGTGCTCTTAGACACAGATGGCCAAAAGTAGAATGGGGAAAACGTTGGCCTGGCCCTATTGGACGAGGTTCAAGCAAAAGGTTAGATTTTGATTTCATCTAAGAATTCTATGTTTCCAGCTATAAGACAATTAGCAAATTTTCTACAAGGCAAACATGCACGTTTGGTGGCCACTCTCTTTGCAAAATTTAGGAGTACACACTGCTGTTTGGAATTGTCGTTTGTCTTTTTAATATTTGCAATTTCATTGTGTGGTGCCATCTGGTGCTTGTTTCTCTCTCTTGCTGAATGATTCGATGGTGCACATTTTCATGTTTGTTGCTTTATTGTTATGCAAGTTGAACTTTGTATTCATTATAAGGTTTTCGAGGATGTTAGTATTGTTGGATCTTAATGACTTGTCTAATATTAGGAATGGCTATAACCTATTGCATTTTTTGGCCTGACATTGAGTCAATCTCATTTGGTCGGAGAGTTATTAACATAGTGTAGTTGCATTTTTCTAGGCGTTACACGGCTCTACACTTAAGCAAATGCCTGTTTAATCTTGGGGAGAACAATGGAGATATAGATGAGGTGGCTGGGCATGCCTATCTCTTTTTGAAGGAACAACTTGAGTCTGCAACTCCTTTGACATACAATCTATTGCATGGAACCATTATCGGTATGTAAAATAACTTTTTTTGTTTTCAAGCCATATAGGACAACTTTGGCTAATCTCATGGAAGTTGTTACTACTTTTAGGAACATAACACACTTTTACAAGAGATGTGTACTTGTCAACAAGACTATGTCACGCTTCAACTGACTTCAGGCTTTACATGCTATATTACATGAAAAAGAGTGGTCTTGCCAGTAGTATGAGTATGACCTATGAGAAATGATGATTTGGAGTCAATTCGTTTGCTACTAGCTTACGTACCAACTAGGTTATGCAATTCTTTTGTACTCACACTTTGAAAAATGATGACACTAAATTCTAATTGCAAAAACTTTAATATTGAGCCTCGCAATTGGTAGCACACATTAGTATTAGGTTGTTTTGTGCCAAGTTGTAGAATGCTAATAGTCAATAGAAAGCCTACATTTGAAATTGCTTTCTTGTTGAAGTGTATGTGCTATGTTTTAAAGCAATCAAGGACATATTGGTTATGAAAGATGAAAGGGATAAATCAAGAGGTTTGGGATGAGGATAACTACGGGAGTAAAATGGAGGAGGGTTTGGAAAAATGTCTACGTTTCAACTACAAATCACCTATTTGATATGGAACACCAAAAGACCAAAAGAATGGCAATCAAATTTGGATAGCATCACATTAGTAACGGCAAACAACAAACTAATGATCATAACAATCTCCTAAAAATATTGCAACACAAGGTTTTTGGCACCCAATTCCAATCCAAAAAATACTTCCACAAAATGTTTCTCCTTGTTGTGCAGGTCCACCTAAGGTATTTCAAGAGGTAAAGTCTATCAATTGCCTATCACTACTGAGTACAAGGGCAGAGGAACATTATAATAGGTTATGTCTTCAATTGCACAAGTGGACTTGGATCCAAAGGAAAAGTTGATGAGGCAACAACTAGTTTTGCGACACTGTTGCTCATAATAGGTGGTGAGTATTGAGTTGCAACTTAAAATTTGCCATATTAGTTCATTATTCCCTTGGTTCTAATATGTGAGTACTATCTTTCATACCAGCAACCCTATTATCACTGAGGTTATCAAAAGAATGTTGCAGGAACCGATGCAGGAGAGAAATACTAGTGTGTTTACGCTGGGAAAAACTTTTTGAGAGATCGAGTTCTTTGGTCGGCTAATTCTCTATGGGACCCATGTCTGAAAAACCCTAATCCTTACCCACAACAGCCACTACACTCATGTACTTTTCCATAACATTGAGAAGCTTCCTCCTAGGATGTCTATGCCTCAAACTGTAGCACGCAGACAACATGCTCTCATTGCATGGCTCGTTCCTAGCTTCTTCATGCTGATCATAAGTGATCAGAATTGCTCTTGTGCTGGTTAGAGCAGCCAGTATCTTCCCCAAAGGCCAATGTAGTCTCAGACATTTGAGGTCATTTGCTGTCAACAAGTCGTCCTTTGTAGCAAATAATGGCTGCTTCTATCTGCAAGATCTCATGGGCTGCCTACCAAATGTTTGACATGGTGAACACTATCCAAATGCAAATCGTAATGAAGCTGCCTGCTGTCAAAACTCACCCATAACAATGGCAAAAGTGCTGCATACAGTTGCCACAGTTGCTGCTGGGATCCTCAGGTGGAGTTATCTTCTGATGGTTCAGCCTGGCAGAATTAAGCTTCATGACAGTATATCGTCTCTATGCATGCTTTCACGAATAGAACGGGAGATAAGATTCTCACTAGGCCTCATCCTGAGGAAATAAATAAGTTCTTTGGTTTGGGCTTTTTGACTTGAAAGGATTCACTATGAAAGCTTTGAGACAATGCTATGAGTAAAGACGGGCCTTTTCATGGCAAACACAATAGCTGATGCCTCAGTTCCACAATCTATTAAGCATGACTAGTCTCGACATCACAGACGGCCACAAGCTTAATAGCTTCACATTTCAATACTTTCACGATTGCAATCAATAGCTACTTCCGCTGATCCACATTCATTGCTTTGTGATGATATGCAAATATCAATATACTCAAAATGAAAATAGCAAAATGCAGCGTCAGCCAATAATGGAGTATTCAAGCATATCATCAATTGAACTACAATATTTTGCATGTAATTATTCCAGCAACTTCCATTTCTTTGCTTCAGCAAGTTATGGGCTTGCATACCAAAGCCATTAAACGATTCGATCATGCATGCAAATATTTTAGCAAGCATGGTTCTTGCTCCAATCAACATATCTTCAGGCTTTAGCTCTTAGATCCATGCATCAAAGATTTCAAATCAATCACACATCAACCCCACCGATTCCTAGCTTGAATCAACCAAATCATGGCATGCAAATGCAGATTCTCCCAAGGCACAGCCAGATCAGCTCTAGACCTACCCCATAGCTCTCAATCCTCTTGGAAGTGGTTCTCCAAGAAGGCTTGATATGCTTACATAGCCTTGAGCCAAAAACATTAAAAGTGCATACCTTTGAAAGTAGGTGAGCTAAGGTCGCGTCCTTACTAGTATTACTGTTGACTCAAACAAAGGGCCACCCCGAATATGTCTTTTAGGGACACAATAGAGGGTATGCATGTAGATGTGCAAGTGCGTAAATTAGTATGCCTTGTGGTTGTTTACTGATGAATAGCCATCATTCATCTATGATTGGGTGGTGAACGGGAAGCATCATGGTTGAATATCTGTTGCTCGATTGTTACAGTATCGAAAAGGATCGGATATAAAAGTCAAAACCCTAAACCCCATAATTATAAATAACACGTGGAATGAACTATATGGCCATAGTAGATGCTGGGAAATGTTACTAGATGTCGAATGTAATGGAATTTTTAATATTTTATTCAGGTGCCATACACAGAATGAAATGTCCAGAACATGAATCTATGAAACACATACACACACACACACACACTCACTGTTTGTCAGTGAAAGAAGTTGCTTTGCGTTATGCTCGTAATCACAGTAACTCTAATTTGTGCTCCAGAGCATCGTTCTTTTTTTGAGCTGATAAGCAGTGCATTTAAAGTGGGTGGGTTTAACATGAAGAAAGCAGTCTTAGAAAGGAGTACGATTGCTGTGGGAGATGTCATCATCCACTAACAGAATGGGTTTTCCTGAGGATGCCTTTTTGGAATGTCCTAGATGTGACTCTTAAAGCATTGTAGGCATACTTTTAATCGTATAACTGTCATGTTCTTCTTTGAAACTGCAAATTGTGGTAGACGCCTGTATATCTTCAAGAGTCCTATGGCTACTTAAGTATGACTGTAAGCTAGAAAGCTTCTATCTGTACCACTGCAAAAATGTAGTAGCGATGTTCTTTTCATCTTGGTAAATATTTATAATGCCGTATATGCATATAAATGGGCCGTCTTTACTATCAAATTTTTTACTTTCAGATCTTACAAGTTTTCTTGCTGTGATAAACCACGTAAACAGATCAATTTTTGGCATGTGGAAAATCTGGGAGTGCAGCACAAGATTTGGCATCACAAATATGGCTTGCAGTTATTGACAATATGGATGGAACTGAAAGGACATTTCATTTGCTGATGCGCATTGAGGAAGAATGGGAGGTAAGGATGCCAAAACTTTTGGCTGTTACGTTTTCTACTTTGAAAACATCACAAGAAATCTGAAGAATCATACCTTTGACATCCAGATTTGTTTTTGAGGTTTAGAGACAGGGAAATCCTGCCTTTAAGAAATAGGCAAACATACCTTTTTTAATGGATGTCAAATTGATAGGAAGATCCTCTTGTTGCTTGTGTGTAAGTAAATGGATGTTGAACTAGATCTCCAAAGGATATGTATACTATCATACAATGAACTGGCTTTGATGATATTGATGATCTACTTTTTCGTGGTTCTCTTAGCCTTTGTGACATTGATAGTTTTAAGTTGTGGAACTCACCAAAGGCCAAAAGCCTAAACAAACATCAATTACCAGGAATGTTGAAGATGCTATTCCATCTAATTAATTGCAATTGAAACCGAAAGAAAACCACCAATTAAGATCAAAACAAAGGTCAAAAATCTCATTATATGCTGGTCATCTTATCTTGATCATCGCCATTTAATTGTTCATCCTTCATTCATCCCAGCTGTGTGGGTGTTAAAAGATGCATTTTCATAGGCTTTGTAGTTTTTTGCAGGTCTCAAAATGCAACTTCTTTGCTGATAAGGCCTGTGTTTTGCAGTTTGGTTGAGACAATAAGGTAATTTTGTCAATTACATTAACTCCTAAATGCCAAGTTGGTATTGCACAACAATTAGTTCAAGCTGTTGGTGTACTTGTGTTTGGTTGGAAACCAATGAGACACATGAAGAACACTCGTCTTTAGTATGAGCATGTGGGGTGGTTTGTTGAGGTATTCCTTAGAACTTATGAAGGCATTATCCTCCCAAATCAGAATTGTGCAATTAAATTGGGTCTTCATAAAGCTGAGACATGCTCTTTAGCTTCTAGATAGGAAGCAAATATGATACTTGGCATATTGATTCAGTTGAGCTCTTATAGTAAGCTCATTCTAAGGGGATTTAGGGTTTAGGATTTAAGTGTGCATAAAGTATGAAACTCCTTTTAACTTGTACTATAGTTTGTATGCCAGAAAGTCTATTCAAAGGAATAGACGAATTTCATTTTTGGGCAAGACACCTTAGTAAAATTGAAAATAAGGAATCCTCTGTCACTTTATTGATCTTTAACCCTAGTAAGGAAAGTTTGTCTCACCATTCAAATGGATTAGAAGTTTTTGCGATCTAGACAATCTTTTTTTTATAATACTTTGCACTTTTGTTATGTTAAATCCCAAGGAAGGCATTCCGGATCACTCCCAAGGAAGGCATTCCGGATCACTTGCTAGGCATCAATGATAACAATGTCCTATAGCAAGTGCTCAATTCATGTCTTGAAAGTGCCCTTAATATTTCTTGTGCATGTGTGTGCATGTGCGCTCGTTTATGTTTGTGTGTGTTCGTGCGAGCTTCCTACAGAATAGTAGACAAATCATCTCATACAGACACGTACAAATCATGTTTTAGAAAATCCATCCATGTTTAATACACTATACATGCATCATAAGAAAATGGTCTAAAGGTGGAAGGAAGCATTAACAAGATTGTAGGCCTAGCTGTGAGTTTCTTAGCACCTATAGAAGACACAAAAACCATAAAAGTAGGAGAGAGCTAACTAGAAGTGATGGAGAACAAGTAATTCATAGGATCCTTGCTACATTCCTTGACTCAAATGCTAGACTCCAAAAAGTGTGTTGAGAATCACAAACTAGGCTTGGAGGCTCTTAGTTAGCGAGCCTAGCTCCACAAATTACATGCATGGAATATGAAGTTTCAACCGCTAACTTGAGTTCCAAGCCTCCTGGACCCACTTGCACTACTTGCTATAATTAGAAAGTTGGGATTACAATGCATATACATTCAATTGCGTCTATCACAAAAATACAAAATACATTTAATAAGTTTATTTAGCACCCCTCTTACCATTTGTTGTATTCAAGTTGCAACAAACAACTACCTAAAGTTTTATTACTAGTCCTTACGAAGTGCCTTAGTGAAGATGTTTGTAGTTTGATTGTTGGTGGTGTAGTACTTGAGCTATATCTATGCATTGACACTTTCTACGTAAGCTATATCTCTCATATATAGTGTTGGTTTGTATCTCCTCTTCTTGTTGTGTAAACACTTTGGAAACCAATTTTGGCTTATGCTTGTATATAGTTTCATCTTGTTGGAATTTGGTCTTTTAGACGCAATTGCAACCAATAGGTTTTATTCTATCTAGCAATTCCACGAGTTCTCAAGTGTCTGTTTGCATAATGGTGTCGTGCATAATGGTGTCTTTTTGCATAATGGTTTGTTTGCATGACATCTTGCCATCCTTCCTCTTTCACTGGAAAGTGAATCCAGACTAGTAGTCATAAAGACAACGTTTGTCTTTTGTCTGTCTTGATGATGTTGTTGTCTTTTAGATCTCCTTGCTGGTCACTGCTCTCATCCTCTTCAAAACAATTCTAGTCCTTGATTGTTGGCCAATACCACCTTGATAGTTTCTTAGTTGGTGAAGAAGGTGGTGTCCCATGAGTCATGTTCGCATAGTCTTCCATTTTTTTGAGTCTTCACATATTGATTGTTCTTGTATGCATATTCCAAGATTGGTGAAAAGCCTCACATTGGTTAACAAGATGGTTGATGCTAGTAACTATGTTTTGTTTTAGAAAGATGGATGCAAGATGTTGTCCAATTATAGTGCTAGGCAAAAAATTAAGATCACTCTTGGGACATGATACAAAAACCTTTACTACTTAAATGGGTTCTCAATTTGGAAAACAAAATTGTTGTGAAGTACCACATTGTCAAGGGATGGTGATGATGTTGGATATACCCCTTCTCCGTAAAGCTGCAAGCTAATCCAATTCCATTCATGTAGTCCTTATGATTTGAAGCCTTTTAACTTCATCAATTTTTTGCAAGTCAGGCCTGTAAGTAACCCGTAAGGAACTTGTAAGGCTTCCTC
This sequence comes from Diphasiastrum complanatum, assembly GCA_029204225.1. NCBI lineage: Eukaryota > Viridiplantae > Streptophyta > Lycopodiopsida > Lycopodiales > Lycopodiaceae > Diphasiastrum > Diphasiastrum complanatum. The sequence continues at coordinate 41,342 of MU832156.1, read as the reverse complement.
TTATGAGTCAAAACGATCGTTGCTCGTAACTCGTAACTCTTAAGTGAGTCGTAACTCAGAAACAAAGACCTATGAGCAACGACGTATGAAATCTCTTATACGAGCAGTTTTGGCAGACAATGACGTGCAACCACCATGAGGCTCACAATTGACATTATGGACTAATCCATTCTTTTAATTATGCCTTGTAATTTAATTGTACAAATATAAATAAGGCACATAGATGCCGAAATGAATATACATGTCAACAGATTGAATGTCGTTTACACTCTCTTGCAATCAAAATCAAGCTATTTCCAAGAGACATTGTCTTGCTATTACGTCTGTCTTTGCAGATTGATGATTTATAGATTGAATGTGAATGTTGAATGCTTCAAGATCTTTCCTTTTTGCTTCCGCACAATAATGAATTCATGTGTGTTTGTGAAATCAATTGCATAGATCCTTAATAAGGAGAAAGTTCTTCTCTTCCAAAATGTCAGAAGGTGATTCAATCCAGAATCACATTGACCAATTCAAGACTCTACTAGAGCAAATGGCGGCGATTGGTTCGATTATTGAGGACTCCGATGCTGTAATGAACTTATTATCTAGCCTACCGTCATCAAATGAGAACTGGGTGATGGTCATTTTGACCCACTCAGATCTTTCGCTATGCTGCTGCTACCGTCATCATATGAGAACTGGGTGATGGCATATAACTATGCTGCTGCAGGAGGATATTCGAAGGCATGGTGCATCCTCATCCTCCAATGAAGACTCTCATGCTCTATACTCCAAGAGAGGTTCGAAGAAGTAGCAAAACAGAAGAAGGTAGTCAAGCAAGCAGACACAAATTAGAAGCAGTCACAAAAGCCCACACAGAATCAAAATCAACAACCTTCTCAAAACAAGAAGAAGATGTTCTACATATACTGCAAGAAAATGAATCACGAGATCTGGGATTGTAGAATTCTAAAGTTCAACAACAAGAAGAAGAAGCAACTGGACCAGCAAGCCAATGCAGTAGCGCAAACATCAATGAACCCTAATGATGAAGATGAGCAGAATGCATTTATGTTGAACCACATAATGTCCATCAACATGCAATTATGGAGCTACACAGCATATGACAAGCCATCAAGAATGATTCCATGACTATTTAGCCTACAGTACAAAGAAATTTGTTCACCTTGGAGACAACAGCTCACACATGATTGAAGAAGAGTGGTGAATCCAAACTCATTCCAAAAGTTTTGTATGTCCCAAATTGCTACAAACTTGTTGTATGTCAGCATAATCACTGATTTAGATCATAGGGTAGAGTTTGGATCAGACTCATATAAAATTCTTGATATGGCAAATAGAGTCCTTGCACCTGAAAAAAGACAAGGATATCTATATAGGCTTACTCATTGTTACTCTGACTGACCATGCTTTAAATAGCTCAGTCTTGATCAATAAAGAATTGATTTGGCACTATATACTTGGGCATTTGAATCATACATCTATTGCTAATATGTCTAAACATTCTTTAGTTCTTGACCTTGATTATTGAAGTAGCAACTGCAACCATCAAGCCTGCCAAGGTAGTATTATAGGAAAGCAGGCTAGAGGTCCTTTTAAATCAAATCAAAAACATGTATCTAGAAATTTTTTAGAGACATTCAGATATGTGTGGCCCAATGCAAACACCATCACTATTTGATGCTAAATTCTTTATTAAGGGCCTCAAACGCATTAGGTAGGGAAAGAGGTAATGCCTCTAGACCTCCTTTTGATTTTCACTCTCAATTTTCCAATTTTGTTGATGGTAATGAAGATGATGAGGAGGATGTTCTGTGGCACAAGAATCAAAGTTTGATAGGATGTTTGGTTCTTGGATTCAAGAGTTTCATCGCATATGACATCAAGGAATAATTGGTTATTTTCCAAGATGAAGAATCAATCTTAAGTCATTCATTGAATCAAAGCTTCTCTTGTTTGAATGCCATTGTTCTTTCAATAGATTAAGTCTGATTTCTAACATTGGGGTAGATGAAGAATTTTTATTTTGTCCATCTGAGACTTGAAATTTGTTTACTTGTTGCTCCATAATTTGTGATGGTCTTTCAATTTTCCTTCGCCTTTCTTTTGGCCTTTGGAAAATTGTTTCCTTCTAGAAGGCACATTCCGCAATTTTCTCTTCATGGAAGAATTTTGCTTCTCATCTCTTCCTTTTAGAGTAGACTGCATAATTTGTTAAATGACATAGTCTTGGGAAGTGTTTGACAAGCTATTCAAAACTATAGGCACCACATCCCTATGAGTGGCACTCTTACCAACAACAAGAAGCTGATCTTGAAGGTCCTTAACCTTCATAATGTGTTCAATGATTGAATCATTTAAATCCATTCTGAGAGCACAAAGTTGGTTTTTTGAATATAGGACTCTAGCTGTGGTAACAATCTTAAACACAAACATGAAAATATGCCATGCCTCATGCAATTTCTTTGGCATTTTGAATGTGAGGAACATTCTATCCTTCACCAAAAGATTGATGACTTTGTGTGCCTTCCGACCTCTCTTGATCGGAATTTCCCAACATTCTATCCCTAAGAGTGTTTTTCATCCCTTAGAATGGGTTTAACACAAGGTGCTATATCTATTATATGTAAAATAGAACGAGGTTTGAAGCCTTGATCCACCTTAAGAAAGAAGAAGATTTGGAAAGTAGAAATGAATAGCTTAATAGTTTCCTTCCCATCCAAGAATTCAAGCCAAATACAGGCTTAAAGATGGTCATTTGTTCTTCAAAATGACCATGTTTCTTTGAAAAGTTTCTTTTGCAAAATTAAATCGAGAGAGAGAGAGAGAGAGAGAGAGAGAGAGAGAGAGAGAGAGAGAGAGAGAGAGAGAGAGAGAGAGAGAGAGAGAGAGAGAGTTGTGCCAGACATGTGATATTGCAGGTTTTCTTCCCACACGTGCTCCAGTGGAAGTTGCTTGAACGCCTCTTCAAACTTTCACGACTGTTGACATTGGAGGGTTATATGCTTGAGAATTGAAACAAACAATTGGATGGATAGTTGAGATTAAAGGTATTCTTTTTTCAAAAATTGATAGCAAATTTACTTTGTAATAGTGTGATGTAGCAGTATGTTATCAAAATCTTTCTTTCTATCATTTTTAATCCCATTTGCCTTGTCATGAATATTTCACAATTGCCTTCATAATGGTAATTCATTATTCCTTTAGAGTTGTGCTTGATTATCATCGACTGTAGTTTGGGTTGATGATCATTATTGCATCAATTGTACAAAACACTGAATGTACTATTTTAGCATTCTTATATGGAGCAAGTGATTTTCTCTTCTTGAATTCAATATGAATGTCACACAAATACAATTGATATTTATCGATTGGTGTTGTATAGCTTTGTTGGCCCAAATGAATAGATTTATCATAATAATTGATGGTACATTATTGTCTAGGCCTCTCAAAGCCGTTAAATTGGAGTCAATTAGTAGTTGTGAAGCTAACAAAATAGTTAAGCTGAGATTTGCATATATCTATAAGCTGCCAAATGTAGACATTGAAATTATCTTTTCACTCATTCGTTCCCTTGTGAATGGAAACCATGAGGATGTCAATCTACGTCCCATGTGCCCTATCCACATACTTAATGATGGTTTGCACTTCATTTTTTATATATATAGCACTAATTATTGGCTAGTGTGATGGATTGTACCTGTGTTGTGCCCTATCCACATAATTAATGATTGTTTGTACTTCATTTCTTTTTTATATGATTATTGGCTAGTGTAATGCGTTGCTATTGTGCTAATGATTAGTCATTTATGGGCATTATTTCTTATATTTTTGTATGTCTTTGGAATTTGGCACATGACATTAGTGGCATCAAAGCATTAGATCCCATTTAAACCCACAATCAATAAGGAATTTTTTTTTTGGTAGGTGTTTCTCATTTCTTGAAATTCTCTTGAGTTTTATGTTTTGTTTATTCATGTATTTGATCCATTATTTGTTGAATTTTTATACACCTTCAATGCATGCCATGCTTCATATGAAGAAGTGCACTTACCAACTTCCTTAAGAAGTTCATTGGTGACATTCATCTTGATGATGTGGATTGCCCTCTTGGCCTTTTATCATACCTGGTCTTGAGGCACCAAAGGTCTCTCTTCCACACCAATCTAGTTTTTGGCTTTTTGGACGTAATTTTTTGGGATTTGACCAAGAAATAACCAGGTTTTGGCCATTTTAGTGTTGGTTGTTTTTTTTAATTTACAATGGATTTTCTCATTAGGGCCCTTTTGAACTCAAAAAGGGCCTCTTTTTTTAATTTTAATTCACTCTAATCATGTTTGTGTATCCAATGGAAAGGCAACGCATAAGGCTCAATGGTCCATTGCCAATGACACATTTGACTTCGACCCACATTGGTTCCAAAGCCACTAACCCTACTTTAACTCTATGGCGCACATTAAAACAGCCTACTATCAGCACTTATGACTTTGGAGGCCCCACACAATAGTTACCACAACGTAAAAAGCCTTTCTTTTTTATTGACCCTTTTGACAACTGTAAAAAGCCTCCTAGCTCAAGGGACCATATATTAACTTTCTACTTCATACCATATTGGTTTTGAATATTTTGAAGTTTTGAGCTTTCAAACATAAATTGCGAAATTCTCTTGTTTCAAAATCAAGTATTTGAAAGGGCCGTTACTCTTTAAAAAACTTCTCTTTTTAACATTTGGTGATTCAAAACGTCAAATGAAAAGTCAACAATGGCCAAAATGGCCCATGAAGTTTGAAAGTTAACTCAATAAATGCCATTGTGACCACCCTATGATCAATTCATATTTTCACCCTACTAAATATATGGCCAAAAACTTTTCACCCTACTAAACATAGCATAAACCCTTGCTAGACTAGACACTAACTCATGTTACGCCCATCGTTTAAATGCCACAGGACTGATTAGTGATTTAATTAAAAAGGATTAAATCACTAAGTGAGTGAAAAAAGAGGCCCTTTTTGAGTTCAAAAGGGCCCTAATGTTTCGCAATTTTTCACATCTAGTGTCAATCTTCTTGTTAGTTGTCTTAGAAGCGATTGCATTGTTAGATTCCAATAAATGAACTCACGTATAATATTTCCTATATTTCAAAGGTGCAAAAAATAATAAAACATGACTTCTTTATGAAAAATGGATCAAAATAATGACTCGACTAGATTCTTGAATAGCTTTTTGTCCATTTTAGACTTACAGTAGAAAGAGAATGGTTATAGGCTTTATATTCACTCTAAGGATTATAAATCTAAGGCTTGCATGGAACGAATTAGATTTTCTTTGCCAAATAAGAAAGGACTTTTATTTCGTCACATGAAACTTTGACTCATTGGGAAGTGTAAAAAAAAACACCTTTATTTTCTCATGTAAAACTTTGACTCGTTGGCAAAATTTCGAGCCTTTGTATAGTCTTCTTTTAGAAATAGAATCTACACAAATGGATGTACTAGTCAAGGTGGAAAAAAAAACACCTTTATTTTCTCATGTAAAACCTTGACTCGTTGGCAAAATTTCGAGCCTCTTTATAGCTTGCTTTTAGAAATAGAATCTACACAAATGGATGTATGAGATTTGTAACTTGGAGAGAGAGAGAGAGAGAGAGAGAGAGAGAGAGAGAGAGAGAGAGAGAGAGAGAGAGAGAGAGAGAGAGAGAGAGAGAGAGAGAGAGAGAGAGAGAGAGAGAGAGAGAGAGAGAGAGAGAGAGAGAGAGAGAGAGAGAGAGAGAGAGAGAGAGAGAGAGAGAGAGAGAGAGAGAGAGAGAGAGAGAGAGAGAGAGAGAGAGAGATTATTCTGGACTTTTGTTATTGATGTTAGCATTAAGGCCATTTTGGCCTAAAAAAAGAGCATATGTTTTGGTAATCTTGATGTAAGGGAGGAGGGAAAGAACTTGAAGTGCATTGCAAAATGATCTTCATTTGAGCACACGAAGTGCAATGGGCCCATGTTAGTTCATGCGCTCCATCACATGGCTACACTATGCAAATTTTGTTTCTCCCCACTTACTCCAAGGTTCACTTTGAAAATTTGTTTTTAAAATTTTAGAGTTTGTTTTTTTCTTTTTGAATTTTCTAAATAATATAATTTATTTATCATGGAATGAAAAAAAATGTTGAGAGATGACATAAAATTTTGACTGTAATTTGATTTCGGGCTCATAGCATTGCTAGTAATAACCATAAAATCTAGCTTAAATAGACTTGATGCATATGAGCTAATCAAAGTGTATTGAATGACCAATTTCCTTAAGTAGGCCCCTTTTGTTTTTAAAAAAAGCTCTAATTTATGTTAAAGAAGTTTTAGTGGGGTTTCTAGTCAAATTGACCCATCTAATGGTATTATTTGAAATGGGGAATTGATTTTTGGCAAGCATTTTTGGGTTTGAGGTGAGTCAGTTACATGTTTGTAATTATTGTTGCATATTTTGAAGGGCTAGTAGGCATGAAGATACACCTATGGTGGTTTTGTTATGAAAGATCAACAAGCTTTAAGAAAACTCTTGAGTGAATCGTGAAAGTTTAAAATATTGCCTACGCTAAGTGAAATGGCTTACTGAGGTGATACTATAAATAGCTTTTAGATAAATGGAAATGATTTTACCTCATATATGTTGAAAATAGTTTAGGAAGCAAAGTGACCAATTCTTGCAATTGCAATAATACAAAACCCTAGAGTGGTTTTCTAAAAAGCTCTAGTATTTGAAAAAATGTTGATGTATTTTTCTTTTGACAAATTTACTTCAGTGCAAGTTCATGGATTTGGGGCAGACAAAAAAGTAGGATAGGGGGCCTAGTGATAAATTTTTTTACACTTTTACATTCAAATTTCTGATTATTGCTTTCTCAAAGTCACTTATTTCTAGATTTTTGTTGCAAACATGACCTATATTAGGATTTCAATTTTCTTCTAGTGGTATTCATGCCTTCTTGTACCTATGTTATTGTACTCATGCATAGAAAGTATCAAAGATAGAAAAACACACAATGTTGTAGTTTGAAAGCACATGAAACGTTTATATGGTGCATCCTCAACCACTTTACAACTATCAAACTATTGATGCATAAACATATTGTGGTTGTGTAGGTATTATCTATATTGATGTTTTGCATTCATTTATAGTCGAAACTGTATTTTGATCTAATTAGATTGATATATAATGATGTAAACATATATGAATTCACTTTACCTGAACAATTGTAGGAGCTAGTTTTGTATAATTTTCTATATGAACTCAATTTATATGCAATGTTTTTATGAAAAAAGTTAATTGAAACTAGCACATATAGGACAATGCTATTTGGACAAACAAGTAGAACACCAATATATTAAATATTGAGACATTCAAAATGTTGAAGGTACGCATTTCAATTAGATTGGCAAAATACTCTTCTTTGTGGTTATTGTGCATCCTTCAAAAAAAAGAAAAAGACAATCGATGCATTTGCAAATTATAGCTACTTGAAATAAAGTCCATACAATACATTTGTTGTATAGAGGAATGAAATAGTAATCTGAGTAGTTGTAAAAAATTCGAAGGGACATCTTTCTTCAAATTTGTCAATTTTTCTCTACTCTCTTATTGTATTATTCCCTTGACATGTATAATTATGCAATATCAAAACATAAAAACCAATAATTACGAGGAGCCATACAATATCCAATTGATCATAGTAGCATGTGTGGAAAGATTCTTACCATACCATCGATGTGACTTTAATCCTAGCTAGTAAATGTCTTTGTCTCTATTGGTTGCTGGTAGTAAGCAAAAGGTTATTCAATTCAGATCGAAAAAAACTATATAAAGAATACCACATAGGATGGCAAAATTTGTCAATGTAAATTATCAAAATAGAACATTTTTTTGCTCGATGCTTACTCGTTTATGCCTGCATTATTTTTGACTATCGCCTATTATGTGTAAAAGATAGTTTATGGCTCATTGAGAAAAGTATAGCTTTTCAACCATAGCTTCAATTGAGACAATTTCATTATGTCATTAGAAAGTGTGGCAAGAGCTTTCCAATGACAACCTACATGATGTACTTTCTAGCTACTGTTTAAAAGCTAGAATCAATCAAAGTTTGTAGTTGGTCAAAGTTTGCAATCAATACCTAATATTGGTTCTGTGCAGAGATGGTGTATTGGACTTGGTGGTCACAAGTTTTGTGCATAGGACTTTTCAAACATGCATACAATTGTCCATATAGCATGGAGCTACTTACTATTTTGTTGGCCCACTTGGCATTTCTAGAATGAACATTGTGAATGGTTGTAAAGGTTTGTTATAGAATAAATGTAAAGACTCTAGTGAGTGGATCATGTGGCTCCTAAGTATTCCCAAGACAAAACCCTAGGTGCAGTGTTTCTTTCTAGGTGGCCCAATATGGTCTATATAGGATGCCCGTGATTAGCTTTCGGGTGGGATGGGGATATGTGATTGGTATCTGTTGGAGCCAAGTTCTGACTCATCGATACTAGTCTCCTTCTCGATTGTTGAAATCTGGTACACTTTTAAGCCATGAATCACTATAAGAATCCAAATGGCATGGTACCATAAAAAACTATAGTTGATTTGATGAGCCTTTTGTAATTTTAGGATACCAAATAATTTGTGCTTATCCTTACTTGGCTTAATCTTTGAGACAAGCCTATTGTGAAGATCTCCCAACAAACCAACTTACAAGGACACTTGCAAAAGCATCGTGGAGCCAAACAACTCAACCAACAAGAAGCTCAAATCATTCAAAATTAGCTACACCCTTGGGCTATGCATAATATATAAATGCTTGATGAGAGAGAGAGTAGACACGTGTCCAAAACTTGAAAGCCAATAATGAGGAGGACAAGTCTCCACTAGGATCTATAAACCTCACGAACCCACAGAGCCCAGCCTCATCCCTTATTGCACAATATGGTCTAAGCTCTATGGTATTAATCTCATCAATAACCCTTGCAATCGCTACATTGTTTTGGAATTTCTTAGTCTATTTCAGAAAAATTGAGCTTTGGGCAATTCCTTAAAGGTTACGATTAGCTCTTTATAAGAGACACGTTCGTGTACAGGATTGGATCTGAGGTGAGGTTGATGATCTGATCCTGGGCTGATAAAGGAGATCTTGAGCAATACAGATTTTGAAAGGTGCCACCTAATGTCCTTATTAGAGATTTGTTCGAAGATGGCTCAGTATTGGCCAAAATTGAAAAGTCGGCTTGGGAGAAATGGATGCTTAATCTTGGCTTCCACGTTGATAAGTTGAAGATTAAATTATCAATTCTTGTAAAATTCAACAACACATGGAGATGTGTCACTCACCAAATCTAATCATGACAAATGTAAGTAGCCTAACCTAACTCGAGCTACATCACTTCTAACTTTTGGCCTAATTATGACTTGACATGTGTATAATCCTATTTTGTCTCTAATGCCAAATTTGGCCAAATCACCTACTTACACTTGGATAGATGTCTCTAAATTTTATGTACCCCTAACTCAACATGACTAAGCTATTTTTGACTTTTTTCCACACGTGGGAACGAGCTCCACACGTGTAAGATTTAGTCATAATAAGACAATACAAAATAGCCACGCTAGATTTTGCTAATTTTTCACACTCCTCAAAAACTAGCTTGGTAAGGTACTAGATCAATCAAGGATCTTGTGAAACTTGTTGAGTGGATCCTTTGTTATGCATGTGAAGTGAAGACCAGCCAAAGGATCCTCCATAGCAGCAACCTCACCATATCCACGATAAGACTTCTTTGGTAGAAATCACTTGCCACCTTCTTTGATGATCATTCCACCAATTTTGCCACCATATCTTTGAATTTCCTCCATGCTTGATGATGATCTTTGACTTGAAAGACTTGCATGAAGATGGATGCATCATAAAGTGCGAGGCTTCCATTCCTCGTAAAGATCAAGATCATAAAATGAGCAAATGTGATGATTATCAAGATTATGCATTCTAGCTTGACTAGTCCACATACTATGAACGTTATCCATGATGGATCTAATCTTGAAATCAAACACTATCTTGATCTTCTTGAGGCTACATACTTGCTCAAGGATGTAAGTGTCCTTCAAGGAAAATTCACTTAATCTCAAGAGAAGTTTACAAAATGCCTCACAAGATGAAAAAACATGAATTTTCAAACTATGAGTAACAAACTCAATCTTGCTCGTACTAGATCCAAGAGCATACATTTGATGACCCAACCCCTTGCTTTCAAAATGATTTGGAAACATATCTAAGCCATTAAAGACAAGCAATATGTCCATACAAGAGGCATGATACAAGAAAAGCATTGCCTCACTCCAACTATGAGATGTAGAAACCTCATAAAAGCAAGATGGTACATTAAATAATGTAAGAGAAGCAAAAGTGAATATGTTGAAGTAGATATTACCTGAAAAATGCCCCTCTTTGCCATGTATTGTGAGCCACAAAGACTCGGCCTTGCCTCTTGAAGATCCCCTTGAAACCATGTGTTGAGAAGACTCCTCCAGCCTTGGCAAATTTCCATCATACACTTGGATTTTTGGTAGATTTGAGAATCCTACCATCATCCTCTTGATTGAGCTTAGATCCTCCTTATTTTTTATATGAAAAGGAATATTGGCAAAGCATATGGATCTAAAGATCCCCAAAGTATCAACTATTGTAATCTTCATGTCAAGCACCTTTGATAGAGATACCTCCAAGTGAAGTCTTCAAGTAAAAAGTCACATGAAATAGCACCATCTTTGCTTCTATATGATGAAATGAAATCATCCAAATGAACAAGATAAGGGAATTGATGAGAAGTAGATTTCCTTGACAATAACTCTCCATGTGCTTTTGCCAAAGCACCATCTTCATGAGTCTTACCATCTTGGAACATAGGTTGAGGTAGATCACTTGCCTTCTCCTCCTTGAGATGATCCAAGCTCCTCTTGGCCACACTTCCACAAGGATTAGCATCATTTTTGAAAAGATTACCACATCTAGTCCCAGTTGCTACCACATCACCATCCTTCTTAACCAAGAAAGTATCTTTTCTAAAACAACTTGGAAACCATCATCTAGCATCTTGCCAACACTTATGAGATTCATAGTGAGATTAGACACATAAAGTACATCTTTGAGAATCATAGTGGAATAACACAAATGGTACACTACCAATTGCTTCTATCTTGCATTCACCATCAATAGGAAAGAAGATGAACTTTTAGAACCATTGTAAGGTGCAAGAGAAGTAAAAGATATTCCTGAACTAGTCATGTGAGAACTAGATCCACTATCGATCCACCATGAATTTTCAACTTCAAAACTAGAAAAAAAGCACATAGACATCATGAGAGCTCACCTTTGGCTAGATTGGCTTGCTTGAGAAACTCTTTCTTCTTGAAACAATTAGAAGCAAAATGCCCCTTCTTACCACAAAAGAAGCACTTCTTGTTGGATTTACAACTTGTTGTTGTGTGTTATAAATCCTCATCACTCTCCTCCTTTGACTTTTACTTCTTGAAATGTTGATGAAGCTCTTTTCCCCTTCCTCTTGGCTTGTCCATTGTGAAGTATGCTTTTACCTCTCCATCATCCTTCAAAAGAAGTTGATTGATTCTCATGAGCTTGTTCTCCTGCCTACACTCCTCAGAAATGATAACTCCTTGTAGTGCCTCCAAAATTGGAAGATTCTCCTTGATTGCATAAGATTGGACAAAGTTGTCAAATTCATCCTTCAACCCATTTAGGATCACTTAAACTAGCTCTCTTGGATTGAGGTGGTCTGTGGAGCCTCATGATCCCACATTATCCAAACTTATTGTTTTATATTGTGAAAATTTTTAATTTTTATACATGTAAATATGCTATAGTGCCTAAATTTATGTAAAGGCCTATTTGCATCTTGTAAATTCATTTTTAGGTTAGAACTTGCGACGTTTTCTGCGACGTTCTATAGAGACACATTAGCGGATCCCAACTGACATCTTAACGGCTGGTGAACGACGTTCAGGCCAGTGTTTGTTCCTATAAGGTCGACACTCCGTGCCATTGTACACATGCACAATTTGAGTATCAATAGAGAGAAGAGAACTAGTTTCTATAAGCTTGAGCATTCTTTCTCTCTGCCATCTCTTACAACATTACTTCTTATCAATTGAGCAAATACACTTTGAACGATCTGTAACTGTTTTCAATACTTGTCTGTCTGCGTCACACATACCTTTCATTTCTTACGGAATTTCAGTTACTCTAACTCGGATTTCAGGCGTCACCAGAGAGCGACAATTCTAACTAATGTGTGCAGGGAATTAGCGAAGCTGTTAAGCATAACTATAAACAGAATTCTTTGAATTTTGAATGAACTATGTGTTCAGATAACGAACTTGTCTGATGCTCTGTACTGTTTGCTTCTTGTGATAAGAACTAATCTCTGTGTTCGATTAAGAGGAATCATTAGCCAATTCGATTTTGTTTGATGAATCTATTTGCTAGTTGCAGTCTGGTCTGATTGCTTACTGTTATCCTAAGAGTTTGAAAGATAAAGTAACCTTTATAATTACAGACTTTGACCAAATCGTTTCATCGTTATTGTTATTGGATGTCAATTCACTCAATATCTTTGGATAATCAGTTATGTCGCTGTAGTATTCATTGTGAATATTACACATCACGTTCCCTTCACCTTCTTACATACACTTATCATACAAAAGAAGAGATTATTCTCTCTCTTGGGAAACGATCAAACCTTTTATACTACATAATTCATTGATTATGTGGAAATCTATAATGACTAGGCCACCACATAATTTGGCACCGTTGCCGGGGAGATGAATTTCATCTTTTGTAATATTTTTAAGTGTAGAAAATCTAGGGATTTGTATTTGTAGAATTTGCGAAATTCCCCAAGGGAACAAGATTAAAACCTCGATTTTTTTAACGCTACTATGTTCGAATTGGTGCGCGGAACTCTCAATGGGAAAATCGAGTTTTGGATCCTCTAATTCTGGTTTCAAGCATATTGGCAAGAAGAGTGGTATAGTGCACTTCCACCGGGTTATTCTTTTGTTAATATTGCCTCTAATTGGAGTGATTCAATTCTAATTTTTTTTTAGTAACCTTGAGAGGACTTCTATTGATGTAGCATGATTTGTGTTTATGAATCCAGCAGCTTGTTTCCCATGTCATTAGAGATAAATAACATGCAGAACTAGTTATGTTCGTTGATAGATTGAGTGTGTTCAATTTATCATGAAGAAAATTGTTAGACCCGTACTTGGTTATTTGCACAGAGGAATGGAAAAAATTGCAGAGAATAGGACAATTATCAACTAGTAATCATGATTTTGCTATTTTCATGCTGAGGTTATTAAACCTCCAATGTTACATGCCAAGTGTGGATTATTGATTGGGAAACTGCTGTTATGTTTTTATTCTTTGATGATATGTTGTTAAGAACCATAGACTTGTTGAAGTATATTGTCCTAGTCTGTGTGTGTTTTTGTATTCCTTGGAAAATCTTTGAAATGTATACTTCCTGCTTGATATGAACTTGTGAGTTATGAAAGAGGAAGTTGATGGAAAAGATTGGAATAAGACATGCAGAACCTTGTAAGGAAGAGTAGGAGAGTTGTAACCATGTTTGAACTTCTGGGTTTTTTGGTTGATGACTAAGGTTGTTGTTTGTTGTCTGTGTTTTCTCAAAGAGGAAGAGATTGTGTTCAACCTCTTCTAAACTTTGGAACGTAGTATATTCCAGTTCACAGAAGTGGCAAATCAAGTGAGAGGATAAAGCTTTGATCTCTTGACTGCTATTGAACTAGTGGGTGGACAGTTGTTGTAGCCTGCTAACGAACTGGAAGAAACTGTGCTGGCTGTAGAAACCAGTGAGAACAAAGTTTTTTCCTTGTGGATCTTTTGCATGAAAAAGCACGATCTTATTACCTCTTTTTTTGGGCATGGAATAGCATTGATGGGGGAAGATGTGAGCTCATCCAATGATGCCATCCATTGCTGCTTGGAAACAAATTGGTTTTCCCAGTAAAGGGCATAGTTGGGAGGTACTATTGGATGGAACTTGAGCGCACTTTGGAAACCCTAGGTTGGCCATCGTGACATCGATTGTTGCTAGTTGGTGCTATGAGATTGGAGGCTGTTGGAGGAATCAACCATTGCTTGATTAATGAAAATGTTTGCAGATACTCACTGTCAGATACTCGTTGTTGGCACGTTGACTGTTCGCTGGTATTGAGTGCTGTTGAAAGCTTCAGGCACCTCATTTCTTCCTAAAATCAGCTGCATAACTGCGTTGGAAGACTGCATGGGAAAATCATTGGTGATTGGATGATCATTAGCTTCATCCTACCATATTGATTTTGCTCATCATGGATTTTTGACCATGGCTCGTTGTGTGAACTAGTGTGACAGTCTAGTATTCCATCGATGGCAAGGTGTGGAAGAATGAAGTATGGCAGATGTGGTTGTGGCGGCTGGAGGAATACTGGAACGAGGCTAAACCCTTTCTAGAGGCTAATATTAGAAAATCCTTTTAGGGTTTTCATAACCTACAAGTTGGTTTACCTTTTGCATGAACTAAAAGTAAGGGTTCTGGCTTTTTGCATGGTTGAGAAAGACATTGCATTGGGGTTTTAAAATTGGTTATCCAAATAAACCTTTATGGGATTTAAAGAGTTATTGAACTGTTTTGCATGTGAAGAGAGCCTATGATTGGTAATGGTTATTCCATCGTCAGCTACTTTTCCAACAATGCATGGAAACAATTTATAATGGATTACCATAAGTAAATTTTATATATTGATTCTCTAGACCATAACCGAGGATGAGTGAGAAGATATAAATTTTGCTATCCTAACAGGTTGTCTATGAATTTGGTTCATAGATTTAGGATTGACGGCAAGATATTCGTTCCTCATGGGTTACCTTTTTCAAGATGGTACTCGGTGGTATTGTGCTTGATGGTGACTAAACTTTGGAAGCTAAGTTCTTCCCAGATTGAAAGTTAAAGTTTAATTTTTCTTTTTTGTTGAATTTCAAGTTTGGTTAAAATTTGAAATCTGCTACTTGTCTGGTATATTTGTAGTTGATACTAATTAGAAATGGGTCAAGTGAACGTTTGTGCAAGAAACTCATCAAAATTGAATTTAAAACCATCAAACAATATGAAATGGCCAGATAGAATGAGTGGTGACAGGACTCTTTATCCAAGCAGTGAAATCTTGTTTGGATACAATTTAAGAGTTATTGAAATCCTATTGGTAGGATTTTCACTCATGTAATTTGTATTATAAGTTTGGATATTTTTTGTTAATATTGACGGACTAATGCCAATTGGACCAGTTAATAAAGGAAAAACAGTCCAATTGTATTGGAAAATTTGTAATTGCTAGGAACTGATCAAAAGTAACAAACTGATTTCATTTCCGGTTAAGTCCTATGGTGGATTGTATATCAGTGATTCCACCCAAGTATAGGATAGAAATGATATTGTTTAAAACTTTTTTCCTACACTAATTCATTTTTTTAACATTTACTAATGTCTTTATATCTTCGTTGTACCTTAGTTGAAATTTTTTTTCAGGGGACTGAAAATTCTAAGGGGGGAAGAATAGTGGACATCAGAGGTAGTAAGTGTGATCGGGAAATGTATTTCACAGTTAGGATTTTGTAATCCTTGTAAATAATTGCTTAATATTGGATATTAATTTCCTGGATGGAATTCATTCAATTGAGTTCATAACTGATATCTTTGTAACCAATGAGTTTATCCGCAGTTTGAATGTCAATTGTGATGTTAGAAGTAGAATTTGATACATGGATTACATTGGATTTGTTAGTTGACAAAAGCTTGTCCCTAAAGTTGATGCATCAGTAGGGTTTTGAAGCTTCTCGCTAACCTGGAAGGATCAGAATATAAGATTGAACTGTGTTAATTCTTCTGTTGAAATCACAGGATCAGATTTGGATCTGTGGTATCCATTTGATAAGCATGTCAGTCATCCAAATGAAAGGACCTCTAGATTTTTGGGAACAAAAGATAATATCCTATATGGATTATAGGACAACTAGATGATCAGTGGATCTCTAGTGTTACGGCCTAATGGGGGTTTGTACCATTAGGGGCTGTCTTAGACGTAGGGCCAGGCCTAATCTGGATAATGGTTGAGTAGGACCATGGACTATGCCTGCATGCAGTATAAGCATGTGTGTTGCATCCTAGTATGGGATAGGATGTACATGCACTATGCCTATGCATGGGTCTTTATTATTATGGGTTAGGGGTACCTACATGCAGTGGACATGTATGGGAGTTAGGCATGGGTTGATAGCATGCTTACATGTGGATTCGGTGCATGGGCAGACGAGGTGGGTGCTACTCTCTATATATACCCTCACCCATTTCCATGGGGATCATTGAGAGTCTGCGGCCGTTATGTTGTCGGATTGGTAAGCGCTTATTGTCGTTGTGATTTGCCATACACCCTAGTGCTCGGGGGCTAGATCAGAGGACCTAGGTTTGGTTGGGACGGTTTCGCCCACTGCACTCCCTTATTGTGTTTTTGGTGCTCAATCCTGATTGGAGGTCTTGGGGGACGTTTTATTGGTATTAGAGCAACCAATCGGAGTTTGTGAGCAGCTCGGTGTGGACCAAAGCGTGCTAAAATTGTGTCGACGGAAATCCGGTGCATGCATGAGCGAATCCTTGATTTCTGTTGTCTGTTGCTTCATGACTGAAGCCTGCAAACATGGTAATCTGTGTTTAGGATGGAAATAAGTAAGAACTACATATGAAGAGAAAGAAATGACTCTGCTGGGTTGGAAACGGGTCTGTTAGCAGTAGCGCTGTTGGCCGTCGAAACACAATAAAACTTTGTTTCTTTTTCCCTTGAACCTGTCATGAACCTGCATGTAAGGAAAACCTGTTGGGGAAGCATTGATCCCAACTTTTTTTTGGGGAAGCTTTTGGCCGCTGTCAACGCTTCAAATGAAGAAGTCTGATGAATGCATGTGACGTCCGAGGGCGCCTCCCTCGTGTAACCACCCTGTAATCACCCTGCATGCTCTCTCTCTCTCTCTCTCTCTCTCTCTCTCTCTAGCAGATCGCGAGGGCCAGAAAGCTCATGGAATGAGGAGGTGGGGTGGAGCCGGGTTTGACCTTTTAAGCATGCAAAACATTTTTGTGGGGTGCGTATTGGATTATTGGGTTTTCCATGAGTGGGTGGGGTCGAGATCCCATTTTTTGAAGTGAGTTGGACAAGTTTGGGTTTTTAAATTTATGGGTTGTAGATGGATTTTAATCCTAAGTCGAAAAAATGGTTTTTGGGCTTAATTTCTTTATTGTGGCTTCACTAAACGGTTAGATGCCGGTTTGCTAGGAGTTGTTTTTTTGTGGGGTTTCGGACAATTTTCACACTTCTCATTCCAATTTTTTGTTGTGTTGGCAGTTATGGCCGACATGGAACATGAATTGTTTGGTGAGGGGGTGCCATCACCAATACGAAGTGTGGGAAGCCCAGACAGTGATCCGCAATCTATTCTGGATGTGATAAGCAAAGCACTGCTAGAAATCCACCAAATCCACTAGAGTAACAAGCAGCGGCGGGACGAGCAAATGAAATTTCTGTTATCAAAGCATGATGAGGCATCTTCGTCACACTTAGAATTTCACCCATAAGTTTTTTCGGCGGACAAGAAGTTCAAGTAGCCGACAGTGGTGGAATCATGGATTAACAGGTGGAACGATTATTTTGGTCTGCATGGAGTGCATGAGGAGAAGAAAATTTCTTCAGTACTGATTTTTTTCGAAGGTAAAGCCATGTCATGGTGGCGAGACCTAGATCCTAAGATAGTCACTTGGGATGGTTTTCGGGAGGTTTTCCTGAAAGCATTTATGACTATGGATGAGAGGGACTTGTATCGGCATTTTGTTGAGCTCAAGATGGGGTCGCATGACTTGGACACATACGGCCAAGAGTTCATGGACCTCCTAATTAAAGTGGTGCATTTTTCCAAAAAGTATGTAGAGTGGCAATTTGTGAATAAATTGCTAGGGGACTTTCAAAATAAATGCAAGCGCAATCCTTTGAACTCGTTGGAAGATGCCATTGGGATCGCACGAGTGTACGATCAGACGGTGGTAGCTTCTAGAAAATGGGGGCAGGAAAAGGCTCAACAAATTTTCGACCGCAAAAGAAGTCAAAAAATTTTGATGAACTTGAAGAAATGGCTTATCAGAAACCGAAATCAGGAAAGAAATTGAACCTAAGTCATCAGTCAGAGACGTCTTTAAACAAGGACAATGTTTTAATTGTGGTAAGGCAGGCCATATGGCTAAAGAGTGTCCGTTAAAGAACAAGTCCTCATCAAATCTTACAACAATTGATTTGCCAGCAGGTAAGATGAAAATTGATGTTATTAATAGTATTTGTGAATGTTAATTCAGTACATTGTCTTTTGGTCCTCACAATTTGTTTCGTGTCATGGGCAAGTTGTTAGGGAAAGATGTGAATGTATTGTTTGATTCAGACAATACTCATACTTTATTAATTCTCAACTTGTGCAGAATCTCCATGTACCTACCAAGCCAAGTGACCCCATAGATATGTGGTTAAGCTTGCGTCATGTGCAAATACTGAAGTTTTTGATGTAATGGTTTTGGAATTGGAGCTAGATCTTCAAGGCCATGTTGAGAAAGTTAATTTCCATGTTCTAAACCTAGGCCAATTGGACGTAATATTAGCCTATGAAACAATAACATATCGCGCAGATTCCGACATGGGTGTCTGACGTATGTTCGAAAATTTCATAATTCGTCGCAATCCGACACGTCGAAGTCCGACGTCCCAGTAAAAAATCTGAAAATCAGAGTCCGACAATCGGGAAATATGGGCGGCAACCAATTTTTGAAAGGCACGTTGGAATCCGACATTCAGACGACCCCATACTTAATCACTAAGGAACACTAGAGTATATGTCCAACCAATTTAGTTGAATCCCAATAATTCAGTTTATCATTCTTGGAATCCTTCGGATCCGGTATCCAAGTGAGCACTCTGGGATACAATTACTAATGAATTGAGTCTATTCCTCAACTAAGAAATACTCACCCCAGAATTCAGTATATCCTATGCACACAATTTTTTGATGAACCCAAATGACTCAAAAATTATGTGTCTTACAAGCAATATACACAAAACAAACGGTTTTCGGTGAATTTTCTTCACACTGTCTGTTTTACCAATTAACTTCCACAAGAGTAAATCAACTACTCAAGTTAATTGCTCATGATTTAGAAATCTTAAATGTCTAGGTGCAACTCTTGATTGTACTAGTACAACACCACATTTTGATCCTTATCCAAATCACTCTTAAGTTAACCTATAGATCTATCAGAACAAATTTGTTAACTTTGCAAGTAATTGTCAAAACACAATACTTGATCATATGTCTATGTTCATCAACTAGATTAAGTGCACCAGATAACCCTATAAATCAGGAATACATAGTAGATCCAAACAAGATTAATCGTGCCTATATGAGAATAATCTCACTATGACCCAGTACATAAACACATATATCCTTATCTGGCAGATTCTTCCAAAATCCACATGTTACTCACATATCTCACTAAGAATCTTGTAACTCAGCTACTAAAGAATTCTATTTCTCTTGAGTAAATAACATATCTGGAAAATCACTGAAGTGAATAATTCCACATCACAAGTTTTCCAACCATCATACTTTTACAATCATAATTTCTTCATCCAATCAACCTACTTTAGATCTTAGTGTACAAACCAAGATTAGGCTGACTTATACAGACATCTTTGGGTTAAGATTAAAACTTTATTCCATCTGATCCAATCAACAGAATCTTAATCTTTACCACCATTATTCATAATCATAAATATCTAACAGCTCAAACCCCCAAAACTCTTCTAGTTCTAGATTATTCAAAACAATCACTAGAGATTTCCTCTATTCTCACTGGATAGTTCCACCATTGCACACATACTGGATTCCACAAAAGAAATCTATGCAACTGGTTGATCCCATGAAAGTCTTATTCCTATAATTTTCTTCTCTCCCCTTTTAAAAAAAATTCCATGATTTCGATTAAAAAGTTATTAGGAGACAACGTATAAGATATCAAAGATTTGAAAAAGTCAGTAATGAGTACCCGATACTATTACAACCCGGGATCCTATCTCAATTAATAGAAACATTACTTTCAATAATCAACTATCAAATAGAGATAATCATTTGGGCTCAGGAAGTCTAAATTCGACATGACCAATCTAGACGAAGCTCATTACTGTCTAGGTATTCAAATCCAAAGAGACAGAAATATAGCAAAGATACATTCACAATGTCTTAATCAGTATAATTTGATGAATTGCAAATTAGCTCTCTCACTAATGGATCCAAGAATCGAGATGTCAAAGGACTAGTGTCTCCAAACAATCGAAGAGAAGGAGCAGATGTGTGAGTATCCTTATCATTCGATAATAGAATCTCTTATGTACGCAATGATCTGTACCAGACCAGACATAGCTTTTGTAGTCAATTCCTCGAGTCAGTATATGATCCTAGTATAACACATTCGAAGGCTCTAATCAGAGTCATGAGATATCTTCGAGCTACTATGGACTTTTGCATTTGTTATGGAGGAGTCGACAATGACAAACTCAAAAAAATGCTTGAAGGCATAGCTCATGACCCATTAAAAGGTGCTTGGACTATTCACAATCCAAATGACATCACTCTATATGCATAGGTATCCCATTTGGTGGCAAAGAAAATTTTGTTGATTTGAAAGGGTGACTTGTGCTTGATTACATCTATTGAAACTATCCACAAAGCTATTCACAAAATTAGATTCTCATAAAAAGTGGTACTTGACTTCAAAGTGTTTTGTGCATGTATGGAATAAAAGATTCTTTGCCAAATTAATGCTATTGTAACTATCACACAAGATGGAAATAGCACTAGAAAGCACAACCTTTGTTGTTTCTTGCTAGGCTAAAAAAAACAACATTTCCAAGATGAAAGACTCATCCTATTATAGATTTCCTATCATCTATATTTCCTCCCCAATCAACATTTGAATAATCAAGTAACGTAGACATACAAGTGCATCTCTAATATACTAATTTTAAAAAATAGAACTTTTCGGAAGTCCACTAATGCATTTTCTAATTGTCATAGAAAAAGTTTACTTTTTGGGTAGTGCATAATGTTTTTGTGGGCAGTAAAGTGCTCGTAAAACATTTCGAAAAAAATCATAGAAAAAAAAACACCTACAACATTTTTTTCAATGTCATGGAAATTAGAATATTATATAGTTTCTTTTGTGTGTCCACTATAAGTTTGACAGGGTTGAAAAATTTCAAATATGCGATAGAGAAGGTATTTTGACATTTTGAAAAGGAAAATTGAGATGATTGTTCTTTAATCCCCCTAGGCTGGCATGTTGGCTTGCTATCCTAGCCTATAGGGCTCACGAACATTTTTTTATGGTAAAATTTATGGTTTATAGCTCAGAAGTTGAAATGTGAGTTTTTTTCAAAAAAAAAAACATATTTCGGTCATGTACATATATAAGGAAGCCTGTTGACCCAACATACACCAAACCACTAGCATCAATAGTGATGTATGGGTTTGAGTATTGTACAATACAATTCAGAGCTCTATATGAATGACAACAGATTCCTAGTGAAAGCAAAATAATTGTGATTAGGCATATGCATGAGATCTATATAGTAGCAAGTGTGATAATTGAGAACTATGAGTAAAGAAGCCATATGAAATCATCCACAAAGTGTGTAGTTGCAACTTAGACATCCCTTCTATAATTTAAATGGAAACATATATAAAACAAGAGATACCCTGCGCAGAAATGTGCAAAACCAAATTGATTTCAAAAAAGTTTGCCCCAAATTTTTTGGGCAGAAGCTTGTTTCCACCAAATTCAACCCAATTTGATCACCAAACATAAATCTTCATGCATTTAACCATGAACCTGTCATAAAATGGTGGTAGACATTGCCTCAGAAACTGTGGTCGGTTCCTGCACAAAGTACCAGGCCGGATCATCCATAAATCTAAATGGAGGCTGTCTGGACCTGTTCGACCTCCTGGGTTGAACTTCGGTCCTCTGATGTGGGTTGATTCATTGAGGATCTAA
The DNA here is from genome assembly GCA_029204225.1 of Diphasiastrum complanatum. Taxonomy (NCBI): domain Eukaryota; kingdom Viridiplantae; phylum Streptophyta; class Lycopodiopsida; order Lycopodiales; family Lycopodiaceae; genus Diphasiastrum; species Diphasiastrum complanatum. The sequence continues at coordinate 19,103 of MU832156.1, read as the reverse complement.
CTCATTTTCTGAGTCAGTGTCGAGATTCTGCAGTTGAATCTCTAGATTGGAATTGATTGGCTGTAAAATCCGTGACTCGGAATTACCAGCAGCTTTCCCTTTGTGGTCAAGGAACTGGTCTTCCATGAAAATGACATCTCTACTGGTGAATGCCTTCTCGGTATCCAAATTGTAGAGTTTGTATGCTTTATGATTTTGGAAATAGCCGATAAAAATCATTTTTCTGCTCTTGTCATCTAGCTTTTTTCTTAGATCCTCAGGGATTTGAGAGAAAGCAATGCATCCAAACACTCAAATATGTTTGAATGATGGTTTTGATCCTGTCCACACCTCATAAGGTGTCTTGCCATTTAGGGCTTTGGTGATGGATCGATTCTGTAAGTAGGCAGCTATAGTAACAGCTTCTGTCCAAAACTTCTTTGGAAGAGAGGCATGGGCCATCATGCTCTTGGCACTTTCGATGAGTGTCCGGTTCTTCCACTCAGCTACACCATTGGACTGAGGTGAGTAGCTGGTTGTGTATTGTTGAAGTATCCAATTGACCTTGCATAACTCCTTGAATTTTGTGGATATGTACTCTCCCCCTCCATCTGTGCGTAGAGTCTTGATCTTCCTTTGGATCAGGTTTTCTGCAGACGCCTTGAACGGCTTGAAGAACTTGAATGCTTCGGATTTGTTCTTCATAAAGTAGGTTGCAGTCCTTCGAGAGAAGTCATCGATGGAGGTTAGGAAATAGAGAGCTTTCCCTGTGGAAGCAGTATCGGGCCACAAATGTTGTTGTGTACAAGGTCAAGCAAGCCCTTGGATGTATGAACTGAGTCTGAATTGAAGGGACTTCTAGCATGTTTGCTGATAATACAGTCTTCGCATGGAGAAAATGGCTTCCTAACTGAAGGCAGGTCTTGTACTAGACTCTGAGCTGACATTTGTTGAATACTTTTGTAATTAAGATGGCCAAGTTTGAAATGCCACATCATATCAGTTGATTCAGAAGTGGTTGTGTGAAGAGCTTGACTGTTAAAAGAGTAGCAGTGGCTGAGTTTGTAAAGATAGTTGTTTCTTTTTTTGTAGGCTAGAACCTTCCGGGATTTGTCAAGGATTGTGCAGCCTTCTGTATCAAATTCGACCCATCGACCTGAATCGGTGATTTTGCTAACTGAGAGCAGATTCTTGGTCAGATTTAGAACGTGGAGAATGTTGGACAGCAACTTGACTTCACCCTTTTTGAATTCAATCCTGACTGTTCCTGCACCTTTGATTAAATGTAATGAGTTGTCTCCAAGTTGCACAACTCGAGAGTGGGTGAACAACTTGTAGTCTTTGAACCAGTCGCGATGGTGAGTCATATGTTGTGTTGCTCCAGAGTCTAGATACTAGAAATTGATATCATGTTCTTCTCCGACTTTGATCATGAAAGCTGTTTCATCTTCTTCTTCTTCTTGTTGCTGATTTGAGTGACTGGCTGTAGCACTATGTGCTTGTTGTTGGAACAGCCTCTTCTTTTCATTGTTGTACTTCAAAGTTCGGCAGTCCTTGATTTCGTGACCAGTCCTCTTACAATATCTGCAAAATAGTTTATGCACAGGTTGGAATGATGAAGAGCTTGAATTTGATCTTGAACTGAAATTTGGTCCAGACTGCATGTTGCTCTTCTTATCAGTATAGCCTGACTTTGTAGATCTCTTAGATCTAAACTTTTATTTTTTTGAATACAGAGCTTGAGGATTCCCGATCCTGAGCCTGAGGAGGATGCTGATCTTCTGATCTCCTCTTGTAGGAGCAGCGAGATTACTCTTGATAGAGTGAGGTGCTTGAGTAGAAATTGCCATTACCAAATTTTCGTAGACTTTAGGTAGACTCAATAATAGAGTCATGAGTGCATCGGAATCTTTGAATACAGAGCTTGAGGATTTCCGATCCTGAGCCTGAGGAAGATGCTGATCTTCTGATCTCCTCTTGTAGGAGCAGCGAGATTACTCTTGATAGAGTGAGGTGCTCTTGAGTAGAAATTGCCATTACCCAATTTTCGTAGGCTTTAGGTAGACTCGATAATAGAGTTATGAGTGCATTAAAATCTTCTATGATTGAGCCAGTTGCAGTCATCTGCTCCATAAGATTTTTGAAAGTGTTGAGGTGACTCGAAACACTATCTGCTTCAGACATTCTGAGGTTGAAGAATTTCTTCCTCAGATGGAGCTTGGTTGTAACGTCTCTAATGTCATAGAGAGTTGCTAGGATGTCCCATGCATCCTTAGCTGTCTGAGCAGCACGTATGTGACTGATATGAGTGTCCTTGATGTTGAGGGTGATCATGGGAAATGCTTTGCCATCTCTCAGTCTCCACTTGGTGATTGCGACTGCATCACCTTCTGGTTTGAGTTTTGTGCCATCAATGATGTCCCACAGTTCTTTGGCTAGAAGTATAACATTCATCTTGAATTTCCAGAGGTGGTAGTTATCTCCATCGAGTTTGTCAATGAGAGATGAACTGGATGAGTATTATGTATTTTTCGTCTTCTGACTTCTTGTCTTGCTTACTAGCATTGGTATCATGCATCAAACAGAAAGTATATAGTTCACGAACTTTTTTGTGTCGTGTCGTGTAACTTATAGATTAGAAAAAATTAAACATCAACTAATCGCGAATTACAAGAGTGGCAGATTAGCCACGATCTAGAATACTTCTGTTGAGGTCATAATATCTGATCAAATATTTGTACCCCATGGTACTTGGCTGATCTTCTTGGCCATTCGTGGAGCAAGAAAGATTTTGTGTCGCAAAACAATTTCGTGTCGTGTGTTGCGAAATTGTTCGCGAACGATTTCGTCCATTTTGGCTGAACAAGATCGTTGGTAGAAACAACGACTGTCATAATATTGTGGGCTGTGTGTTTCCTAGAAAGACGTCTTGATAGAAACAAGACTGATAATCTGCAGTAGAAATGCAGATTACTGAAATGTCTGCTCTGATACCATGTCGTAAAACGGTGGCCGTGAGTGCAGCAGAGGCTCGGTTGCTCAGAGCATAGGCTTGTAGGAACAGAAACGCAACAGTTAGCAGCAGAAGTATTCAAGTAGATTGCGCAAATGAACGACGCAGTAGTGAGACTAAATTGCACTCCGATAAATATCAACAGTGAGTACAATGACTTGAAGCAATAACTTCAGCTTGCTGAGCGTGATAACGTTGGCTAAAGATAACTCTGATTGAAAGAGAAATTTTGAAAATTAATGTGAAAGATTTCAGACCCTTAAGATCCAATCTACTTGAATGATCTTTGGTTAGAAAGAGAAATACACTACCAATCTCACCAATGTAGAAAAATCAGCATCTACACACAATTTCAGATGCAAACACTAATAGAACTTGATCAAACTTGAATGAAATGATTATGTATTATTTTTGTCCATACAAAACCAACAAGCTACTGTATTTCACACGTGTGGATCCAAAAATAACAAATATAGATCATTCTACACATAGAATTGCAAGCAATCACCAAGATAGTGCACCAATGGATAGTAGAACCCAAGAGAACCATGTATAAGCATGAAATGAAATAGAGAAGAGAGAAGATCACTCTCTCCACGAGTTACATCCTTTTATAACAGGTCCAAACCCTATTTGGCCACTTGGCTTTCCCACCAAAATGCTAACCCTACTAATTTTGGGTCTAGATTCAATGTACCCAAATTATTCAAATTGAATCTACTCAAACTCGCATTCTATCTTTCCCACACTTTCAAAAAGTGTTTATTCAAATGAAATTTAGACTAATGAACTTTGAAAAGTCAACCTCTAAGTCTGAAACAAGTTTTGGCCTCAATATGCCAAAGATGAAAATATTGCAAAATGTGATGAAACTAGTTGAATCTTTCACACTCCCTCTTCAACTAGTTTTAGCATAGACTTTGATAATACTCCAAGTGAAGTCCTATGCTTCATGAACAAGTCTTTTCCCGATGCTTTGGTGAAGATATCAGCTACACATTCCCTTGAAGACACATGTTGAAGCTCCACCTCCTTTGCAATGACTCGCTCCCTCACAAAATGATATTTTATCTCAATATGCTTGCTCCTAGCATAGTTTTTGACAATAGAACTTTGATCCATCATAAGAATGATCTTCTTCCTAAGAATAGACCTCCTTTCAATGATCATGTAATGCTCAAAATAGAAACAACCATAATTGATATAGAGAATAGTGTCCACTCGGGATGCTTCACTATTTCTTACATCAATTTTACATGTCAAAATGTGACTAGAACATGAAGAATCAAATAGAATGTAAATGAAATGATTCCACCATGCTTCCAGCTCTGAAATCTCTGGAAAAATAAGCAAAGAACCAATAAATGTAGTGATCAACTTTTGCTTGCATGTCTCCTCCTCCTTTGTCCTGCGTTGCCTTGTATCCACCATGATACTCCATGAATGAGCCTCCATCTTCATCTTGCCACAAGATGCCATCATCACTTGATGACTTGACCATGAATGAGTGACATAATGAACCTCCAATAGCTTCATTTCGATCAGCAAAACCAGCCAAGAATGCTAGTACAAATCCAACATCAAAACAATGCTCACCAATGTAGCTAGTTTTACCATATCTTGACAATTTGCACACATCCACATGAAAATGCTCAAACATGAGATAGAACAAGTAAAGTAAACTTGAACAACAATTCCTTGCTGCTCCTTTGACCTTACTTGAGTCTTCAATATGTTGTAAAAATATATCCATAACATCTTTGCCAATTACCTCTCCTTTGATGCTTTTGACTAGCTCCAAATTGCCAACTTCTCTTTTGACTAGTTGAAGCGTTTTGAGATCAACTTCTTGATCTTCAACTTGACCATCAAAGTCATTGAACAAACTTTGTTTTCCAGATCCAATACTTGATTTTACAGCAACCATTGCTTGGATCCACTCCTCTTCTTTCCTTGCTTGATCTACACTTGTAGGCTCATCCAAAGAGGTTAGGAAAGCAACATAATTTCCAGAAACTACTTGCTTACCCTTTTGATCATATGTGAGCCTTGAAGGTACTTGTCTTTCTCTTGATGTTCTCCTTTGCTTTTGACTTGATGAAGGTCCATTATCACCACCATCCAAAGTAAGATCCTTCTCATCAACATCAAGAATGTTAGATCCATCCACTCTACCATCAATCATGCTTGAAGACACCTTTGGAATGTTCCTCTCATAAAAAATGACATCTCTACCAACAATCACTTTGTTAGTAGAAGGAATGTAAACCTTGTAGGCTTTACTCACCTCACTATATCCAACAAAAATACCTCTTCTTGAAGATGGATCCTCCTTGGTCCTATCATCAAGATTAATGTTGACATAGCATGTGCATCCAAAGGTTCTTAGAAAGTTGACACTCGGCCTCCTCTTGAATAGCATCTCAAAAGGTGTCCTTCCATCCAAAATAGCACTCGGCCACCTATTGCACAAGAAATTGGCACACAACAAAGCTTGATCCCAAAACGGTTTGTCAAGATTGGCACTTAACCTCATAGCTTTAGCACTTTCACATAAAGTCCTATTCGTCCTTTCAGCCACTCCATTTTGTTTTGGGGTCCTTGATGTTGTATACTCCCTCTTGATCCCATGCTCATCACAAAAGGCCTTGAACTTGTTAGATATGTACTCACCACCATTGTCACCTCTCAAACACTTGATCTTTGTGGAAAATTGGTTCTCCCTTGCATTCTTGAACTTGACAAAGACATCATACACTTCATCCTTGTTCTTTAGTAGATAGATCCAACAAAATCTACTAAAATCATCAATGAATGTTACATACATCTTAGCTCCACTATTGCTAATTGTAGTAAATCCATGAATATCCGAATGTACAAGCTGAAAAGGTTTTGTAGATCTAGAATAGATCTAGTATAAGGTAGTCTATGTGACTTAGCCAAAGCACAAGACTCACAAACATGCTTGTCATTACTTAAGGAACTTGGAAGACTAATCACAACCTTCTTCCTTGCCATTACCTCCAATGACTTGAAGTTGAGGTGTCCCATCCTTTTATGCCAAACCTCTTGAATAGAAATTTGCTCTCTTGCAACACATCCAACTTGGTTAGCAATAACACAAGCATCAAGTTTGAACAACTTCCCTTGCCTTTTATCTTTTCCAATAAAGACATCCTTCCTTTTGATCAAACAAGCATCTCCATCAAACTCCACCTTGAGGCCCTTACTTAGCATTTGACTCACACTAAGCAAATTCTTGGTAATAGATGGAATAAACAAGACATCCTCCAAATGAACATTCCTATTTGTAGAGAAAGAAATAGGAATTGTGCCAATCCCTTTGATTGCACACTCACCATCATTGGTCGTGTAGATCACCCTCTTGTCATCTCCATATGCCAACAAAGAAGTGAAGTACTTTTTGTGAAAGGTCATGTGTGAACTTGCTCCACTATCAATCCACCAAGGATCTAGATCTCCATCATTAGCAAGCATACATTAAGACATCACAAAAGCATCATCATTTGCATCTTGAACATCCAAACCATTCTCATCAAGAGTAAGATTACCTTGCTTATCTCCTTGATCTCTCTTCTTCTTGTAGCACTCACTTGCAAAGTGTCCTTTGATGCCACAATAGAAGCACTTGAGCTTTGATCTATCATTCTTTTTGCCACTTGAAGAAGCATCCATTTGATCTTGCCCTTTAGACCACTTGCTTTTGGTTTTGCCCTTGAATTTCCCCTTTGTGAACATAGCATCCTCTTGAAGTGTCAATGTAGATCCACCTCTTGCTTGAAGCCTATATTCCTCATTGATCAAGATCTCTTGAAGATCCATCAAACTTGGCAAAGTCTTTTGAATAGAAATACTTTGAACAATGTTAGCATGAGCATCCAACAAGCCATTAAGAATCACGTGAATAAGCTCTCCTTCCTTAATGCTTTCATCTATGCAAGCTAACTCATCATTCAATGCTTTCATTCTCAAAACAAAAGTACTTGGAATTTCTTCATTCTTTTGCAAACAAGAAAAGATTTGCCTTCTTAGAGTCAACACTCTAGAATTAGACTTGGATTCATAAAGCTTATTCAATGAATTCCAAGCTTCCAAATATGATGTGCACTTACCAACTTCCTTGAGAAGTTCATTGGTAACATTCATCTTTATCATGTGTAGAGCCTTCTTGGCCCTCTTGTCATACCTCAATTGATCTTGTTGTGTTGCTGGTCTCTCCTCCAAACCTACAACAATATCCAAAACATCATTCATCTCAAGAAGTGACTCCATCCTCACTTCCCACAATGAATAGTTACTTGAGGTAAGTCTATCATTGGCTTCCAACATGACTCCAATTGAGGTTGCCATGTAGCAATGACCTAATTTTCTCTTTCAATCTGCTTCAATGCACAAAGCACTCCTTTTAACAACAACAAATGCTTTCAAAAGAAATCACCAAGATTTGAAACTATCTCACAAATTCTCTTCTAGCACTTATCCAAGCAAATCAACACATAGAATCATGGAATCTTGATCAACCTATGATCTATCCTCAATCTAATGACTTTTGCCACTTCCTAAGATTGAAACACACTCAAATGAAGTCTAGAAACCTCACTATCTAGAGATCCAATCAAAATTAGGGTTTTGGCAAAATCACAAAAAATTGACTATTACAAATTTACATGCAAATGCTGAAAATTTGATATGCAATCTATAAGCCACCACTTAGGCTGACCCAATAATCCAAAAATCGGCCAAATCCAGTATGTGAATTCAAAAATCGGAATTGAACAAGTATATTGACCTATTTAGTGTTTTGATCTACAAAAGATCCAATCTACAAAAGCAAAAAATCCGATTTTGGTGTAAAATCCTCTCTAGCATGCTCTAGACTTGATATCTTCACCAAATCATTGATAGATCTGATTTCCTCCTTCATAACCTGAAACACAAGCTCTGATACCATGTGAAAGATTTTAGATCCTTAAGATCCAATCTACTTGAATGATCTTTGGTTAGAAAGAGAAATACACTACCAATCTCACCAATGTAGAAAAATCATCATCTACACACAATTTCAGATGCAAACACTAATAGAACTTGATCAAACTTGAATGAAATGATTATGTACTATTGCTGTCCGTACAAAACCAGCAAGCTACTGTATTTCACATGTGTGGATCCAAAAATAACAAATATAGATCATTCTACACACAATTGCAAGCAATCACCAAGATAGTGCACCAATGGATAGTAGAACCCAAGAGAACCATGTATAAGCATGAAATGAAACAGAGAAGAGAGAAGATCACTCTCTCCACGAGTTACATCCTTTTATAACAGGTCCAAACCCTATTTGGCCACTTGGCTTTCCCACCAAAATGCTAACCCTACTAATTTTGGGTCTAGATTCAATGTACCCAATTTATTCAAATTGAATCTACTCAAGCTCGCATTCTGTATTTCCCACACTTTCAAAAAGTGTTTATTCAAATGAAATTTAGACTAATGAACTTTGAAAATGTAAAAATTACAGCAAATAAGGATCCTAAAACACTTGAAATGATGAGGGAAACAATAGATTATGATTTCATAAGATTAGCACAAGTTGAACCATCAAAATCCATCAAAAATCTATGCTTGAACCTCACTAAATGGCCCAAATCCTTGAAGAAGGCTTCACACGTGTGAAAGTACGGCCTCCCACAGTCTGAGTACTGTACACCAGACCTACATTCAATCCTATAATCATTAGTAATCACAAGTACTCAAACAATTATGAACATAGAGAGCAATTGCACCATTATGAGAGAAAAAACATGAAATTGCTTGATTGATTTTGGTGAGATATCATCACCTATATATACATGATCCATCACGGTTTCGGGCAGGTATGAGTAGCCCTAAACCTATCCCTAATTCTAATTTTGGTGGATCTTTCATCCCTACCAAGTTAGGGTTGGAATCTTGGAGATCCCTCAACAATGCAAAAATTACCAAAAATAGCTCCTATTTTTTCTCCCTTGTATCTAAGCATAATTTGGACTCATTCCAAAGGTTCTAACACTTAGGTCTACTTGAGAACATCCTTATGAATGGAATCCTATGCTATTTGGTACGTGTGACAAGCCACATCATGACCATCTAACTATTTACAAGTCATATGACCAAAACTAGTCAAGCTAGAATTGTGAATTTTTAACAGAAAAGTCAACCTCTAAGTCTAAAACAAGTTTTGGCCTCAATATGCCAAATATGAAAATATTGCAAAATGTGATGAAACTAGTTGAATCTTTCACAAGTAATACCTACAGAGCTTGATTCAGCTAATATAGAGATTTACAAGAGATGAAATATCTTACAAGCCTTTAAGGCTATTTATGCCAGTCTTTGCATATGAACAAAAGTTGCTAACTGTCAACCGCCTTTGGGATATTTGTTTGTCCAGTTGTTTCAGGGTTACTCATACATTGGTGAAGTCGGTCAGCAAAAATGTGGAAAAGGCGAAAGTGCCTTAAAAATGATTTCTAAGGTATTTTGGCCACTTGGCCAGTGTGTCGCATTTTTCGCTAAGGAGCGAAAAAGGCGAAGGTGCCTTTAAAAATGATTTCCAAGGTATTTTGGCCACTTGGCTAGTGTGTCGCATTTTTTGCTAAGGAGCGAAAAAGACGAAGGTGCCTTAAAATGATTTCTAAGGCATAGAAAACCTCAAAGGAAAAAATGTGAAGGCCTAAAAAATATGCTGTCGGCCTTTGGTTTTTCAAGATTACTTGAACGATTTGTTTTAAGGATGAGCATAAAAAATTTAATAGAACCAACGTAAAATCATCAATTTTCTTTCACATACGTCTTGTACTATCGTGTTATCCATTAAAATCTATCTCAAATCAATGTCAGGCTCATATAAATGTCATGTCCTTACAAGCTCAAAAATTGATGTTGCATGCTCATGTTGGGAAAACCAATATAATAATCAGTTTGATACCACTGTAAGATCTCTCTCAATCGTCAACCTATGACTAACAATATTCAATATAAGGCAAACCACCCAATCAATTGTTCATGGACTTCTCTCACACACACCCACCCACCCCCATGTTGTGGATTAGTATATGCACTTCAATGTATAATTCATTTCCTTGCTATGGCATCCCATATTGCCACATTCCTCCCCTATGAAGATGTAAGGTATATCACTAGTAGATCCTAGATACACATCAGAAACAATAGGAAATCACTTCATCCAATCATGATGTGTGCACCCCCCAACCCAACCCCCTGCGCCAAAAAAGAAAAAGAAAAAGAAAATAGACTTAATAGATGGACCCTCACGCCTTGATGCCCTTCAATTGAGAGCTTGGGCTTGCATTTCATGGATAAAATTCAAGAGTGCCACTTAAGCAATCTTATTAAAGAAAATAAGCTCATGTTCTTACATAGGGAAGACTATGAAACACAATTAGAAGAGTGACGAGGTATTGTGGATTGCCGTCCAATCGAACCATGTGTCGGTCCTCAAAGTCATTAGACACATAGCCTCATGAAAGGTAGTCATTCTTTATTTCTACCACAACACCAACAATTGCAAAAGGAACAATGTTCAATTAAAGTATATAACATGTACACTGACTCGTCTATACCCATGGCAATATATGCATTCACACTAGGGGCTATTGAATTATGAAAAACTTCTCTACATTTACACACGACACTAAGTAGATTTAGGTATGGCATATAGTTCTCTTCAATTTAGCAAGAGGTCACTACCTTTATAGTTACTCTGAAATGGTCATTGCTTGATTACTTGAACCATACGTACTTCATAAAGTACCAAAAATAGTTGGTGTGTCTACTCTCTAGAGTGCAAAACCAATGCTAGGAAAAATTGGCTAAAATCGACACACATTTTTTCATTTGTTAAAAACTTCAAAACCATACGTACTTCATAAAGTGCCAAAAATAGTTGGTGTGTCTATTCTCTAGAGTGCAAAACCAATGCTTGGAAAAATTAGCATTCTTTGAGAATAAAACCAATACATACTTCATCTCTTGAAAAGTTTAAATGATGTTGATTTCCAAAAAAACAACAATATGGTTTTCCTTTGAAGGAAAATTTATGTTCAATAGGATATCTAAAGGACTATAAAGCTAGAGTTTGATTACAAATAAAATCTAATAAGATTATCAAAGCAAGATATTAAACTGCTATCTTCCCAATGTTATGAATATTTCTATCCTAGTTTTATTTGTTAGAATATCTACGTATGATAAGATAATTCAAAATCTTATTACACACTTTATTCGGAAACTCCAATACATCAATCGCTTCTTTCTAGGAGGCATGGACAAAGCCATGAGAAAATATTTGATGGTAATGAAACTTTGGATTTTTTTTATTATTGTATGAATTCTTTGTTTTTTTATATTGGTAGGCATACTTTAGGCTAGTTAAGCTCGTTTGTTTGATATAGATGTATCATCATGCTAGCTATATACATTAATCAATGACAAATTTAAATACTTGGAAGATTTTATAAATGAGCATTTTGAGTTACAAGAAATTTTCTAAAATCTACAAGTTTACATGAATGTAATATAATAGAGGTCATTTCCAAGGTGGTTTGTCTTTGCTCCTCACATTACGTATACTAGATGAATTTGTACAAATAAACAATGTAAATCAATTACGTAATTGGTCTTTGTTGGTCTAGACACTATAAACAACTCTACCCAACTCACTTGCTATGAAGGACTCAAGGAGGTTTTTGGAGCAAGGGTGCAAAACAAAATACGATGATTGTTGACAAGAGCGTTGCCTATGGGAATGAAGACCTGAGCTCAAATCTAGTTTTGCGTAGTAGCTTGGATAACAAACATGGATGGATATATAAAATCACAAAAAGTATTGTCATACACATTGAAAAATGGAAAAAGAAACAAAAGGCAATTGCAACTTACAAGATATTTAAGTAAAAAATGCATAGTAGAGGTCCATCTTTATGTTATTGTGATGGTTTACATAAAGATCTCCAATAAACCATCACAATAGCTTTAAAGATCTAGTTATGCTATGTTGTCAACACTAAATATCTAGGATCAAGTGATGCTCTCCACAATATATCCAAACCCAACATATTTAACTACCAAACGAATCTCTTGATACAAATTAGAAAGTGAAGTTATGAAGACCTAAAGCTTCTATGAAAACTTTATATAAAGTAGAGTTGAAGTACCTTTGAGGCTAGCCACTAGCCCCACCATAGTGCTAGTTAGCAAAGTTACACTATGGTACACCACATACTATGGAGCGTTTAAGTGCTACCAAAAATATGCTATTAGTTGAGAGGTCAAGTGTTATGAGAAATATGCGCCTCTCTTATGGTGTGGCCACATGCATCATACTTTTTGTCAAAAATGCTTCTTCGTTTCCAAGGGGAGTCTTGAACTTGGGAACAAAAAAACTTCAGATGTCAAGCTTTTTAACTGAGGAAACCGCATTAGGTTAAGATGTAAAAAATGGGGGGATGTGCACATCAAGACAAAATTTAATTAGTTTAGGTCCTTAACTAACATGCAAACAAATATGTATCTCTTGAAAAGCCTTGATAACCACACGAGTTAAGGCTGGTAGTGCTGGCTCAAGAAATTGCATTTATTCAACTAGATTTGCACTTCCAAAATTGGGCGCTCATATTGGGGGAGCATCTAAGATGCATAGTGTGCATGTGGGCTTGCCATCTATCTCTATTGATCGCGTGTGTCTCTGTCGGTCAACCACATGGAGGTTTTTGTGGGGTTCATGAGCTAAGTGCTTGCTTGAGCCAACACAGGCTCATATCCACATCTTTACACCTTCTTCTAAGCACAATCTCGTCACATTTGCCATAAGGAGTGAAGGGCTAGGTTTGTAGGCCTGAGCCTCTCTATGCCACATAGCTCCACGTGGCATTTAGTCATGTAACCCCCAAACCTTTTTGACCTTTTTAAAAAATTTCAATGAAAAAAGAGAGCCCCTCTTCAGCTTTTTCAATTTTCAATGTTTAAAAAGAATAGCAACCGTACAAAATACAAATATACGCCCACAGACACAAGGTCCTCAACTGAAACAGAGCAAGTACCAAAAAGAAATCCGTACATACGAAATCGACCGTACATATGTACGTTCAACAAATTCGCTTTACCTTTCTCTCTCTCTCGTTCTCGTTCTCGTTCTCGTTCTCTGTACTCCATCTCCATTTTGCTTTCTTCTTCAGTTGTTGCTATCTTCAGCTGTCAGTTCAGTAGCTGAGATGTAGCAGGCGACGATGACGGTGCTGCAGTCTTGGCTTTGAGATCCCACTTCTTTTCCTTGCAGCTCTGAAGACTGAGACAGTGGTGGTGGGTAAGTGGGTTGGATCATCAGCTAGAACAAGCATGGGACGTAGATGCTGGATGTTCTGTAGTTCTGCCTGTACTCCTGCTGCTTCACATTTGTATTTCAAAGCAGTAATGCATAGAAGTTTAGTTTTTCCTCGTAAGCTCGAGCTCACGGAGCTTCTTTAGTAGCTCCCGCACCTTGTCACTCTTTGGTTCTGATTTCTTGAACGTTTGAATGTTTTGCTATCACCTTTGCAGCTGCATAAGGCTCTGTCCATGTCCCATCCAGTATACTTGTATGACATAGACTGCCAACCAAAGCTAGTCCTTCAGAACTATCAGCAAGCTATACGCGGCCATTCTTTATGCTTGGCCTCCGGGCTGCCGATGAAGCTGGCTTTCTAGTGACCAATGTTCTTCGAAGCACCTTCTTCAGCTTGTCCTCACGGGAAGCACTTTAGATGACTATAGCAACTTCTGATCAAGTTTTCCGGAAAGCACCTCACTATCCCCTAGTGATTGCCTACATTACGATCTTGTTTGGTTAAAGCCAAATCTATACGGTTTGTCTGTCTCTATTTCATTCCTGTGTTTTTGGACTATCCCAGAAATACATACGTTGCTTGATGGCGCTGATAAATTTATTTTTCAGAACTTACTTCATCAATTCTGGTTTCATATTCAGAAACGAAAATTTTGACCTGTGTGAGCTAAATGCATACTATAATTGTGGGGTGGAAAGATTTCTGTGTTTTCTTCACAGTGCTTTGTAATTTGAACTTTGCAAGTGTGCATATCATCTGTTCAGGTGGTGGGTGATTCATAAAACATGTTATCCAAACTGAAAATCTGTTGTTCTAACCTTTAAGGAGAACTTGCTTAGGGTGACGAAAATATCCCTTTAGTGTTAAACATATACTTAAAGCATCATTATATAGTGATACAGAACACAAGGTAAGCCGTCTTTGTAGTTATTATACATGTATGTGCCCTTTGGACTATGTAGCACATTTCTTGCAGTTTGCAGCTTTTGGTAATGCCAGCACAAAATTTTGGACTGTGTAGAAGGTGCTGCCTCTATCTAGAATATGGCAACCTCTGGGGGTCCAGAACCTCCTCAAAGGCGTCTTTCTCGCACATATACAACCGGAACCTTTTCAACTGAGGTTTTTGATAGTCAAGTGGTTCCATCTTCTCTTGCATCCATTGCATCTATTCTACGCGTGGCCAACGAAATTGAAGCAGAGAGCCCTCGTGTAGCATATTTATGTAAGTCCTATTGCTCTATCTTCAGGATGGTGGAAATGGTCTTTATCATGAATTTACAAGTTTGAATTCTTCCTTTTCTTTTAGAGAGCACAATCATTGGAATTGTGCACATGAGATGAAAGCAAACATGTTTGGAAAAACAGGTTTCCAATGAATCATGCTTGTGTTGAAGATCTCTTATGTCAAGTGAATGGCCAAGTGCAACCACGTAAATAATGTGGATAATGCAGGGTGTTCTTATACTATTTATGATTGAGGTGAAACATGCTTGCTTGCTTTCTAGCAAAGTTTGAATTACATGCTTTGAAATAAATTTGAGAGAGTTATTTATGTTGTACTGTATTTTATTTTTTTGAAATTTTGATGAAACAGGAACTCTTGAGTTTATGATATTGTGTGAAGTACTCAATACTAGTTTTAAATTGTTGTAACAGCCCAAACCGAATGATTCTAAACACCATTAAATTTCTTGTGGAACTTAAATACAAACAACACAAATATGGCGAGGGAGAAAGCAGGACAATGTCATCAGCATAAAACAAAATGGGAATGAGCAAATGAGCCAGCGGGCAACCATCTCCACCTTCACGAATGAGGCACTCAAGATCATCAATAGAAAGTGCAAATAGCGGAGGGGATAGTGGACAACCTTGCTTCACACCAACAGTGCTACGGATGGGAGAAGGCAAATCAATACCCATCCAAATATGTGCTAGAACTCTCTCATACAGAGCAACCACTGTTGCGAGAATAGAGTCGAAAAAGCCAAGCTGACGTAGTCTGGTGATCAAAAGATGACGGGAAACAATATCAAAAGCCTTAGAGAGATCAACGACACAAGCAAATACCTTCTTGCCCATATGCTTTCCCTCCTCAATGATAGTACGTACGGTGAGGATATCATCAAGAGTGCTATAACCCTGGCGGAAGCCAGCCTGGCCAGTCGCATACAATAGTCGAGAATCAGCCTCTGCAGTAACGAAGTTCTGGAGAATAGTGGTGTACAACTTGGCCATGGTATGATCGATCATAATAGTGCGATAGTTGTGGACATTCATGGCATCGCTTGCTTTAAGAATGGGGTGAAGGAGATTGGTGGCCCAAGGTATGGGGAAACCATCAACAACAGAGCAGTTGAAACAACGGGCCAAGAAAGGGGAGGCGAGTTGGGCAACTGGCTTGAGGAGCTTGGTTGAAAGGAGGCCAATGTCAGACCTATGATTGTTCTTGAGTTTGCAGATGGTGGCTTCAACCATGGCAAGAGCAAAGAGGTCACAGTGGGTAGGACGAGAAGAAAGAGAGATGGAAGGGTGAGCAGTTGTATATAGGTTGGTTGCATAGTTGACCCAGGATTGAAGAGGGATGGGTGCAATGGATAGGGGCTTATGAAGAAAAATCTTCCAAAAAGTAGCCGAGGAAGCAGAGTGGAGGAAGCGAAGGAGGTAGGAGGAACGAGAAGAAAAGTAGGCCACTTTCTTTTTGCGGAGAAGGGAACGAAGCTGTTTTTTCGCGGAAGAAGAAAGTGTAGAATTGGAGAATTCCAAGAACTCGACATATTTCTGTAAGAAAGAATAGTCATTGTCATACCATTTATTATGGGTACGACGATGAGAAGAGAAGCGGCGAGGGGGTGCGATGGCATGAGCGAGGGAAGGAGGCTTGGGTAGTGACATCAGAGGAGGAAGGAAAGTGGTCCAGAAGACGAGAGACGTGGGCAACATAGGCTTGGGATTGATGAGGAGGTATACGATAGCGGGTGGGTCGAACAAAGAGGGAAGGTGGAGGGGAAGGTGGACTTGGCGCTGGGGAGAAGGAGAGGTAGAGCAGAGAGTGATTAGCGACCACCGGGGTAGAGATGGTGAAGGATGCCATGCGGGGCAATGAAGCAGGAGATGCAATGAAATAGTCCACTACGCTGTGACCGCCACCAAATGGGTGGCAAGTATATGCAGAGGAGGATGGCCACAGAAGAAGATCCTTAAGGATAATGAGGCCGTGTGCTTGAGCCAACCTCGGAAGCTGTTCCCCAGCGTAACCGTCGCTGATGAGTCCTGAGAATAACGGGCATAAGAGGTATCCAACGGATGAAGAGAGTGTGTCAGCATAGAACTCAGTCTGGCGAGCGGTTGTGCGTGCGTTAAAGTCCCCTGCAAGCAATATGTAACCCTGTAGAGAGAGTCTAGCAACAGCGTCAGAAAGGGCTTGAAAAGGATCACCTCCCAAATCCATAAACATTGAAGTGTGCGGAGCAAAGTAGCACACTGCGACAAACAAGTCCTGGTCCAGCCCCAAGTATAAACATGCAACTCCACCAGAGGCCCGAAGTATCCTTCCTTGTAGCGTAGGTCGTGGAGCAGAAATCCATTGAAAACCAGAAATGTGCGGAAGTGGGTGTGTGGAAGACTCATGTCTCTCGGTCTGTGTCCATGATAGGCTTTAATGCTTGAGTAATTCTGCACATAGCAAATCAGCTAGGACACGTGGGAGAAGACAAATCAGTACTCAGCCGAATACAGTATCAAAGGCCTTAGGGAGATCAACGAAACAAGCAAATAGCTTCTTGCCCATATGCTTTGCCTCCTCAATGATAGTACGTACGGTGAGGACATGATCAAGAGTGCTATAACCCCAGCGGAAGCCAGCCTGGCCAGTCGCATACATTAGTCGTGAATCAGCCTCTGCCGTAACGAAGATTTGGAGAATAGTGGCGTACAACTTGGCCATGGTATGACCAATCATAATAGTGCAATAGTTGTGGACATTCATGGCATCGCTTGCTTGAAGAATGGGGTGAAGGAGATTGGTGGTCCAAGGTATGGGAAAACCATTAGCGACAGAGCGGTTGAAACAATGGGCTAGGAAAGGGGAGGTGAGTTTGGCAATTGGTTTGAGGAGCTCGGCTGAAAGGAGGTCAATGTCAGACGTACTATTCTTGGTCTCACGTACTTCTTGCTCAAGAGTAGGTACCTTCTGTAAATGGAAGCTGCTGTTCACGAACGGGAATCCGGGCAGTGCACTCAACAATGTCATGTATTTGGCGCTCAAGTAGGGGAAGCTTACTCATGGATGCCTTAGTATCCTCAACAGCACGGGAGATATTAGGGATGATGTCCCTCTGCAAAGCACTAAGTGCAGCACGACGAGAAGCAATTTCAGTCTGTTGAGCATCAATCGTGGCAGTCCTAATAAGCAAATCTGCACGAAGTTCATTGAGTCATGAAAGAAAAGTGGCAAATTGCTTAGAAATGTACTCATTTAGTGAGGAGATGTTCTCGGGAGTGGTGCCGCGTGTAGGTGTGGCATGTGTCTCCCATAGCAACTGAGGACGAAGCAGTGACCTGTGGCGGTCAAGTGCTGACAGAATCGGTAGGCACGGTGGACGCAATTTCCAAAGTACGAAGACGTTTGCTAGAGCCTGTAGACATAAACTTCTTAGCACACTTTGTGCGCAAGACAAAGCCTGGAGGCAGGCGAAATGAAGCTGTAGGACGATTTGCAGGAGATAGATGAGAGAGGAAGCAAAACCCTAATCAAGCAGTTTTACGGAAATGAGTGTAACTTTTTCATACAAAGTCCGGTTGACCCGAAAATTGATTCAGATCGAAGGTAAGACAGAGAACTACGCAGTTGTCAGCCTGTACTTGCAGTACGGTACGGATCCGTACGGATTTTACAGACTGCGAAAATTTTGAGATCAAGAAAAATCAAATTTTCAAAACTCAAACTGTTGAGGATTTATTGCAAAAGGATAGCAACAATAAAATCTTGAAAAAGAAGCTTAGAGTAGCTAAAAGTGATGCAAGGTGTCATGCACAAAAAAGGTAAATCTAGCCACAAAGAAAGCTAGAAAGAAGTGAGAGTTGCATGGAGATGAAAGCAGTGAGGAGATGATGGTTGCGTGGAGGTGGAGAGAGAGAGAGAGAGAGAGAGAGAGAGAGAGAGAGAGAGAGAGAGAGAGAGAGAGAGAGAGAGAAAGAAAGAAAGAAAGAAAGATTTTATTAATGTCCTTGAATACCCTAAGGTACATAGGACTAAGAAAAGGTACATGTCAAGTGTGCACATAGGAGCTTAAAGCTCAATCATCTATAAAAACTAAATAACTGCAAATACAATGCATAAAGATAGCTGGCCCAGTCAGGATCCAATAGCCTGGAATCATATATCACGATGCCCATCAGCATGAAAGAAATGGTGGATGGTATGTCGTGAGGGTGTGATTAGATGTCCCCTGGACCTCTGTCGCCGGATAGGCTGTCGGTGTCGTCTCTGCTGCCGTGGCGCTCTGGGCTGTGATCTAATAACTGACTGTCTCTCTGGCCGTCGACATGGTCTCTGATGCCGGTGTACGAAGGAGTCGGGAATCTCGGCCTCTCCATCTGAGTCGCTGCCTATGGGTACCTCGGATCTCTGTCTCTGACGGGATATGCACTCATCAATGCTCAGCTGTGTCAGGGGTGTACCATCTAGTCTCCTCCTCCTC